>JAAIXJ010000053.1:611525-675723 GCA_013403705.1 Heliconius hermathena | reverse complement strand
ATGTACAGAATTGACTTTTCTATCCTTTTATTATATATATAGAGATTATTTTCAAACGAACGAAACGAACGAGTAGTTCCGGAGGTTAACGCGTAGCTAAGCAAACTCTTTAGATTTACAATATTAGTATAGATTGTCTCGAAACTTGTAATATGTGGATTGTCTCCCTCCACCATCAAAGCGATCAATTGTAAAAGTTTTAATATAGAACATAATAATATACATACATAAATATTTAATAAAAGAACTCGCTATTAAAGTATTCACTATTCACACAGAGAAACCAACTTCATACACAAGGTTAGGTTAAAATAAGAAAACAATATGCAAAAGCAAGCAAGCTATTCATAGCGGAAGGGCACAAGCTTGCGTCTGTAAATGCTGGCTGAGGGTTCGATTCCCACTCGAGAAAATGAAATATTTTATATTTATATTTTCATTTTCTCACTCTGCCAACGAGGGTAAACGCGGAACTGAGTTCCTCCGCACAACAGGAAATGTCGTCAGAAAAGTGTCTTAACATTAGGTTCCCAGATTCCCTTTGGTTACCCTGCATTGTGCGGGATGCAACGTGATGCTGAAAAAAGGAATCGAAAATATTTAAAACTTACAGCTACAAAGATACTTATCCTTACATCTGCCATAAGTTTAAATCACAAAACTTTGGAAGCACCAAATTCTCAACTTCGCCCTAGAGCACTCCTTATAAGCACTTTGCACTTTCTTGTACCTGTGTCTTATTATTTTTCATTAAAAGAATGGAACTGCAACTCGTTAGAAGTAAGACTGAAATTTAAGGTAATTTTATATTTATGAGTTCGTTATGTATCAGTGGGAGAGGTTGTGGGCTCGATACCCTGTTTTTAGGGCTCGGTATCCAAAGCTTAAAACAAGATTTATTACTAAGATTTTGCTTTTTCAGTTAACATTTTCAGATCATATATTACTGTTTCAGCTATTATATAACAAGAAATACTAGAAAACAGAATATAATAAATACGGGGCTCACATACAACAAACTTAATTTATTTTTCTTGTTTTCAGTTGATGTAATTGCAATAGCGAAACGTTTGAAATATTCATAGAATATTCAACGATATATTCAATTTAAAAATAAATAATTAAAATAAAATAAAACAAATTCTTAAGATGAGTTTCCGTAAAACACATATATTATTTTGGCGTTTTTATAGAAAATGATGCGGAACTCTTTGTGCGCGAGTCCAACTCGCACTTGGCTGTTTTTTTTAGCGTGACCTCATGACCTGTATTACGCATTTAGGCAATTTCTTTCCAATTTGTTAGCAAGGAAATCAAATATTTAATTCTCCGGGTGGAAATCGACCCCACGACTGTGGCGTTTTTGTCTCAAATATTTTTATTTTTAACATAAATTTTATTATACAAAATCTAGGTATATTCTAAAATCTTTTCTATCTGTATACCGTAATCCATGCAGAAGAATGCTATGTAATTAAAACACCGCAACTTCGCTCCACGTCACCCTCTAAGTTTCATTGTAAATTGAATCAAACTTGAGACTGTCCGTTTCGGAGTTTTTTAACTATTTTAAATTTTCTCGAGCAAAGTAATTTAATGTTACAAAAGTATTTTTGTATTCGCGTTTGGTTGGTGACTATTTTATTATTTACGCCTTTCTGCATATTATTTTATATTATTACACATCTTCTGTATTTTATGGTGAGCACAACGTGGTGAGGTACAAAAGCGTCAAACTGTAAGCGCGATGGTTGTGGGTTTGACATGAGTGTAGGAATAGGGGGGCCAGTTAGTCCGTGTCCACTCCTGTATTGTCTTGGGTCCAGCCCAGAAATTTTATTAACAAAACAATAACCCAGTAAAAACTTTACAATTTACACGAACAGATCGGTAAATACTTTCAGATATGTCCATAGGATTTGATTTTCTATTTCTAGTAAGAAAAGCTCAACGTTGATATTTGTCACTTAGTGCGCCATGTCATGAATCCAGAAAGATAGAAAAATTAATATTATTAGAAAATTTAAAATTATAAAATATATTGCAGTAAACCAGGGGCTCCCAACCTTTTCTTGATCAAGGACCACTTTTATATCATTCTTGGTAGCAGGGACCACTATGCATGTAGGTATAATAAAAATTAACTGTGATAATTAAACAGAAACTTCGCCTCACAGTCCCCAGTCATAAAATTAAAATCTTTCGCGGACCATATTTAGGTTTCTGCGGACCACTGGTGGTCCGCGGACCACTGGTTGGGAACCACTGCAGTAAACGAATGAAAATTTAAGCGTAGCGTGATTCGAACACGAGTCTACAGAAATGCTATCAAAAAAAATGTTTTAAGTGATCACATAAGGGGATGTGTAATTACATATGTCTTTGTGTATTCACACGTATATGTACCTAATCACATATGTGGATGTGTGATTACATGTTGTAACAGTATGTACCTTGGATATTATGTATTAAAAAAAAATAAAATAAAATAAAATATGCATGGCAATGCATATAAATAGTATAGTTAAAAAAAATCAGCTTCACGCTGTATCTCGCACACTGCAGTATAGGTAGAGGGAACCTAGTGTTAAGACACTCCGTTCCCCACTTTCTGCCGAATTCTGGAGGCATTGCGAGTTGAGTGGCAGAACTCAACTCCGCGCTTGTCCTCGACACCAGAGCGAAGAAATGGAAATATAAATTTAAGTAAATATTTCATCTCCTCGAGTGGGGATCAAACCCACAACCAGTCGATTTTACAGTCACACCTTGTGCCCCTGCGCTACGACTGGCCTCTAGTTAATTATGAATAATAAAATCTATATATTTTTAATTTCATATTATTCTAGACTAGTCATCAGTCATGTATTGTCGTCCCGAGTATCGCAAGCGTCGTTTCACATATTATATATGTATAATGAATAGTATTCGGAAGGCAGCGGTCGAGTTAAACTTTTAAGTACTATGGTATAAATAAATAAAATGCACATAAAGGTTCGTACCAAATGTATAATAAATATAATATAATAATATGAAGCCTATAGTGTTAAGTTTTAGGATAGAATTTTTTATGAAGCCAAATTATGTGTAGGAGCGATACATAAAGGAAGTTTCGAACATTATATAAAAGTCCTGTGTTGCAAATATAACTTTTTTATCACTGTTACCTCTGAATCTCTAAAAGATTTTGGATTAGAAACGATCAGAACGATTAAGAATTTTTAACTAGTAGTTACATCGCGTATTATTAAATAATATTTTAAAAAATATTCGGGGAATCAGTTACAGTGTGCATATGTGTAGTCAACAACGATCTGTGATCACATATGGAGCCCTAGTAACTTCCGTTATTACCTTTTTTACTGTAAATTTCGAAGGTTTGCTAGACTGTTGAATTTTACAAATTTCCCCATATGTAAGAAGAAAAATAATCAGCAAATCGTGTCTGTAAGGCATACATCAAAAAAAAAGGAAATTGGCCCGCCAAAAACTGTCGTCTTAGGTTATAGTCCCAGAATACTGGTAAATTCGGCAATGTTAGGTAGTCTGTAAAGACAACAAAGTTGCGGTTTTACTAAGCCTATGTTATTTTTTTATTAATATGTTTCAGTTTCATGTCAAGATAGCAACTTTAAGTGATAATTGGACTTTTTTTAAGGACTTATGTAAACATAATATTGTTATCTATATAGTCACATAAGTCTAGTTTTAAGTAATGTCTAAAGAAATATAATTAATACTGTACAGACGATGAGTCTGTAATATGAGATATATTAATAATAATTGAGGCCATCGAGGCAAAGAGGCACCAGCGTGTAACTGTAACGCGACGGTTATGGGTTCGATTTCCACTCGGGGGAATGAAACATGTATTATTTTAATTTCTTCGGTCAGGTAACGAGGCACTTAACACAGAATGCTTAATTAATAATGCGGAAAGTTTTAATGGGAACGGAGTGTATTAACATTAGGTTCCCAAGTTCTCTCTGCCTAGTCTGCCATGTGCAGGAAGCTAAAAAAATACTACCAAATCTGCAATGCCTCGTAATTAGGCGTAAAGTAGAAGACGGAATATATCACTAAGTCCTCCCTAAAAATAAATTCTAATATAAAGAATGTAATGAAAACACCCAAAGCCAATGTCAGCATCACGGCCACCGGCCAAGGATCTCCAATTAATATTGGATGTGTTATTTATTGAGATGAACATTTCCCTTGAAGTTCAAGGTCGTAATCTATCTAACGTATCCAATTAACTTAGATTTATTTAGTAGCTTCAAGGTATTTTGTTGGGTTTTATAAATTTTGTGTGTGTGTGTTGTTTTTTATTATCACAAATATGATGTATAAAATATTTTTAAATATACGCCAGAAATACCATATAAATTTTCTTCATCTCAAACTTTGAAATACAGTGTATTTGTACCAATTCCGTAATAAACTGTCTGACTTCAAACGCGACGATTGTGGGTTCGATTAATACTAGGGAGAACGATTTATTTTCATTTTCTTGTGAGAAGACAAAGCACAGCGTTGAGTTACACCACATAACACGTAATGTTTTGAATGTACGGTGAAAAGGATGTCTTATGGTGAGTAAAGGATCTGGCCTACTCTGTCCTGCTATATGCGTGAAAAAGCGTAAAGCAGTGGAAAGAAATAGATTAAATGAATGAAAGTAGATTTAATGAGAGCAATTCTATGCACCGCAAATGAATTCCACTTGCAAAAAGTAGAACCGAGATAGATTTATGTTTTTAATAGCTTTGTTAGATATAGTCATGCCACCTGAAATATAAGGTCTCAAACAAGCGCAAAGTTTGTAAAGAACCATGGATTAATTTAAGTAGAATGTTTAAAAAAATACATTTTAATAAATTACATTCACTTGAGCATTTATTAGCTTAACAGGTTTCAATTCAATTCAAATTGATGTTTACTAAACACTCAATTTATCGTTTGTTTAAAAATAGAAAGCTATAACACAAAAACATACTTGGATATTTGTTTTTTTTTATATTTTTATGTAAACAAAATATAACACACAAGCGTACGAATGTAATCGCCACGGTTGTGGTTCGATTCCCATTCCGGGGAATAAAATTAAGTTTCGTGACCCAACACGCAATGCAATGTGAATATAATTATTTGAGCTACACGCTGGTTAGACAACACTAGGTTACTACATATCAAAGCTAGCTTGAAAAAATCTTTAATCTTATTTAAATAAACAAGATTTGTTTTTAAAAGTATATATTATATTTTAAAAATATTTTTACCTTTTCAAAAATATATAAATAGGCGGAAACAAAAGAAAGGGGGCGGACGTTAGTATCGCCGGAACTGCTGGCAGCACTTAGCCTGACATCTACGCTTAGAGCCCACTCCACTCGAAATAAGGACTTGTGGAAAATGTGTTGTATGAAAATATACGATATTTTATTTCTCACCTTGTATTACTTTTTCTTTGGAGTTCTATTTTAAAATGTGTCTATAGTATGAAATATGTTTGTTTTTGTAAAAAATATTCTTGGGTCCAGAACTAGTTTACTTTCAAAAACTTAAAAACAACTACATAACTAACTTTTCCACAAAAGTGCAAGAGTAATTTAAAAAAGTAAACTATCTTCAAATACTATTTAAAAGCTACTAAACCTTTGGTGAAACTTAGATGGTTTCCTAAGTTGGAATATACCTAATTAAAATCACAAAGGATTACCTCGATATGACTAGTAGTTTCAAAGAAATTTATGGACAAACATACAAATATTCATACGTGCACGTCGAGTGCACGCGTGCCCGTGAAATTAGATCATCATGCTCAAATATTATACAATTCTAATAATTTTTGAGGCCAGTCGTGGCGCAGGGGCACAAAGTGTGACTGTAAAACCGACCGGTTGTGGGTTCGATCCCCACTCGAGGAGATGAAATATTTACTTAAATTTATATTTCTATTTTTTCGCTCTGGTGTCGAGGCAAAGCTCGGCGTTGAGTTCTGCCACTCAACACGCAGTGCCTCCAGAATTCGGCAGAAAGTGGGGAACGGACTAGGTTCTAACAATTAGTTTCCCTCTGTCTACCCTGCTGTGTGCGGGATACAGCGTGAAGCTTATTTTTTTTTCTAATAAATTTTGAGTTTTTATGAAAGACATTCTTTTTGGTTGTAAATTTTCAGTACCTTAAAACTGTTTGGATATGTTAGTAATGTTGTCAACATTTTAGACTGACAGACTTAGATGTCCACTTAAAATAAAGATTTGCGATAAATATATAGAATTAAAATATATAGGGTCTTTGACATTTTTAAAGTGTTATTCCACATTTAGGAAAGGAAAATACTTATTTTGAAAACGTATAAAAATTTCGACATTCCTGCTACGTCCAAATTTTTATACGTTTTCTAAATAAGTATATGTATACTCGTATAGGGTTAGTTTCTTAACATTCCTTCTATACAAAATGATTAGTTTTTTAATAAACAACTCCTATGTAATAGGATATTAAGATATGCATACTGAATAATGCATACTGTAAACGCAATATGTTGTCGGTTCGATGGCCACTCGAGGAAATAAAATATTTAATATTATTATTTCCTCGTTCTGCTACCGAGGCAAAGTGCGGCGTTGAGTTCCTCCACTCAACATGCAATCCATCCAGAATTCGGCGGAAAGTGGCAAATGGAAGTGTCTTAAAAGGAATCGAGTGGCTTAACACTAGGATCCCAGGTTCCCTCTGCCTATCCTTCTATGCGCGGGATATAGCGTGAAGCTAAGAAAGTAAAAAAACTGAATTTTGCAGGCAATTTAATTATTGAACTTGAGTCAAATGATTAGTTAAAATAGATTAATTCGTTTAGAGGGTTTTAAATTTTTTCATAGAAAAACTAAATTAAGATAGAAGATCATTTTTCAAATAAAAGCCATAACATCATATCGTCACCAATCACAAAAAAATACAAAAAAATAAAATTATTTATTAATAAATGCAATACAAAAACAAAAAAGACACATAAATAAACACAACTAATTAATATTGCACATATCGTCTCGCTAAGATCTCCCTACTCCGAGGCACCTTACATTCTGTCAACGGGTGAATTCTGTCGCTTCTTACAAACGCGGGGTCTTCGTCCAGCTCTGATAACGCTGATAACACCATGTTCTTATCAAATGGCACTTCTGGAGTGTCCGTAAGACGTGACAGCCAACGTGCTTCTACACAACTGAAATATATATTGAAGCTAAGTTAGATAAACCTTTTTGAGTTCTAATCCTGCTACGTTAAAATTTTTATACTTTTTTTTTGTCAGTGGCCAGTCGTGGCGCAGGAGTACAAAGTGTGACTGTAAAATCGACTGGTTGTGGGTTCGATCCCCACTCGAGGTGATGATATATTTATTTAAATTTATAGTTCCATTTCTTCGCTCTGGTGTAGAGACAAAGCGCGGCGTCGAGTTCCACTACGCAACACGTAATGCCTCTAGAATTCAGCGGAAAATGAGTGTCAGAGTGTCTTACACTAGGTTCCCTCTGCCTACCCTGATGTGTGCGGCATTCAGCGTGAAGCTGAAATTTTTTTTATATTTTTAAAAAAATAAATTAATATTATACTAATAATGTTAAGAGGCCGTCGTATTGAGGTGGATCAGCGTCTAACTGTTATTATAATGGTCGTGGATTCAATCCTTACTTGGAGGAATAATGATATTTTTATTATTTCACCACTGCGGTAGCTGCCTTACAGTCTAAATGGTGGCATTAAGTTCCGCTAGGTTCCCTTTCATCAAACTGGAAATAGAAATAAATAAAATAGACAAAAGGAAATATTTTAATATTTACGTACCAAGGACAAGGATCAGTGGCAACTATCATATTGATAGGTATAGCGTTGAAGTGCTCTACAGGCTGGTGGTGTACTGTGTATTTCTTGAGACGGGAGCTACTTTTATTAACCTTTCTTTGGGTATGCCTTTCCTAAGAAAATATAGAATCTTTTTTATCTGTTATCTTATACATACATACTGGATAGGTTTGATGTCAGTTAAAAATAATCAGACTTTGATCGGTGTTTATTACTATCGTTAGACTGGAAACAGAACAAAGGTGCTTATAATTTTTTTTCTGCTCTGATAAGCAAAAATGGCGGCGTTAAGTTGCTCCACTGAACACGCAATGAAATAATTAATTCCTCTGAGTGGGAATCGAACCTATAACCGTACATAATACTCAGCTTTACAATGTATCACACAGTAGGGAAGGCAGAGAGAACCTAAAGTTAAGACACTACGTTTCCCACTTTCCGCTAAAACTGCGGAATGATAAATTAATTATATCAGGTATATGTAAGTCCATTATTTAAAAAAAAGTCATGAACCAAGGATTGGTTTAACTTAGAACCTAGATTAATAAGAATAATAATTATAATAATTTTTATCATTTAAATCAATTATATCATTAATTTATGAATGGTTCTTTGGGTGTCAATAACAAGACTACAAAATTAAGATTTTCTTATGTATATACTGATTTATTTTAAAAGGTTTATGTGAATGTCTATGGGTGAAAAGTATTATGAGAGCACTAATAAAATAAAAAAAACACTCTTACAATGTGCTTTAAATAAGACAGTCAACGTCAAACAGTCAAAGTTATCTAGATTGACTGTATTCTTAGTATATTAATTTAATATAATACTATTAGTATATTCAGTTGTTGACTCACAAAATACTTACATAATAATATGCAACTTGAATCAATTCATTGATTTCATCAGTCATAAGTCGAAATGTCAGATTAAGGTGATGCAGTGAAGGTTGTTTGTCTCCTAGTAAATTCATATACGGTTCTAGAGGACAATTTAGTGTTCTGTAAAAATATAAAATATAAATTAATCAGCTTCACGCTGTGTTCCGCACATAGCAGGGTAGGCAAAGGGAACTTGACTTCAGCGATAAAAGAATCAACCGTTTGAGCTGTGTTTATGACATTTGATGCACATATGTAGGTAGCGGGTCTCAATATTTGCCCCAAATTTGGCAGGTTTAGGTAGGATAAATTTGAGTTACGATGGTGTAAAAAGTGGTTTCAAATGGTTCGTGTAAAATTACACACGGTGCTGCTCGACAGTTCTGTTTTACTGAATTTGGCTGGACGCGCTACCGCGCGTCTAGATATTATAATTATAAAGCTGAAGAGTTTGGTGGTTTGGACGCGATTATCTCAGGAACTACTGGTTCGAATTCTAAAATTCTTTTTATATTGTATAGTTCATTTATCGAAGAATGGCTCGTCTCTATACTCGTCGTTATTTCTATTTGACCACGAAGGCAGTTCGTTTGGCATGTTTTAATTGCAGCTAAGAGATAGTAGTCAATCAAGACAACCATAATGTTAGTCAAGCATAGATAAACATACAAAATGCATACTGCTTCATCATAATTTTGCTCTAATATTTATTAAATTTGCTAATCTCAGCGACTACTAACACATCTAACGATCTTATAGCATTAACTAAATTTAATTAATACCGTGTTTGATAATATAACATCATTATTGTATGATTACTGGAGCTATCTAGATTAGGATACCCCTTTGTTCTATAAATTTCAATACATATATTGTACATTATACATATCAATATCGTTGTGGCGCAGCAGCACAACGTCTGAATGCACACGTGCCGGTTGAGAGTTCGATTTCCTCTAGGGAGAATGCAATACTTACCACTGCAATATTAAAAACAAAATAAAAAACTCTTTCAAACGTACACCCGTGCCAATCACAGAACCATTTAATTGTAGTTAAGTAGGACCTAGTGTTAATACATTTCGTTCTCCAGCTTATTTTCGAGACATTTAATGCTTAGTGGCGGTATTCAGCTCCGCATTTTGTCTTGTTATCAGCGAAAATGATCCATTCTTCCTAGTGGAGAAATGAACCTAGTAGGTTCTTTCTATCACGTATATCTCATGCAGTGCTGCTGCGCCACGGCGAATAAAAATATTCTATATAGATATTATATTAAAAGAATTAGCTTCTAAATCAACGGCAACTATTAAACAACACATGCCACATAACAGGTGGTCAGCCTACCAAAGGTTTTCATTTATCAATCTGTCAAAAATACACAATCTCATCTCATCAGGCGAGCAATCTATCATTATGAGCGGAAGTGACGTTACAGCGCTAGTATACAACTGTATAGCTCATACAGCAGTTTTAATTAACGCGGTTTTCAACGCCGATTTTCAGTGAAGAATTATTAGTTTCACGTTGTATCCCGCATATAGCAGAGTAGGTGGAGGGAACCTAGTGTTAATACATTTCCGTTGCACACTTCCACTCCCGAAAACTGTTGTAGGCATTGCGTGTTTTGTGGTGAAACTCAACCCCGTGCTTTGCCTCCTTACCAGAGCAAAGTAATCCATCATAGATGGTAAGATGTCCATATACGAGCATGTATGTGACGTTGTACACATTAACAAAACTATAATAACAGTAGATACTTTATTTTATATATTTTACAAACTTACTTGAAAATATCAGTAACCTTCTCCATAATCTCTTGTAGAACAGTATCTTTTTCTTTTAAAGCGTTTCTTTTTTCTTCGGTTTTGATTCTTTGCTTAGTTAACTCCTCTCTAAGTTGTTCCAAATTTTTTTGCCTTTTTTCCTCAATCATATCGTTGAATTCATTTCTGTCAACTAGGGTATTAAAAAAATGAATTAGTGTTAGTTTTATGGGGCTGTAAGCCAAGATACTGGGTTCAACGAAGTAACTTGTTTTCTCACCTCTATTCGCACAGCAGTAGTGTTAACACCCTGTTCCCCACTTCCCACCCGAATTCAAAATATTGGATATGGAGTGACCTAGTTCAATTCCGCGGATTGTCTGCCAAAGCGGGAAAATGAAAATAATATAAATGTAATCTTTCCCACGAGCAGTGATCGAACCCACAACCACCGCGTTTACAATCAGACGCTGTAGATATGTAGGTAATTAATTACCCTAATCTCAGTACTAATGTGTGTTTAAGATGCTATGCATAAGTTATGACGAGCTTTATTAAGCAATTAGATGTTATACATAATTAATACTTTTCTGAATCAATCACAATTTAAATGGTATTTAAGCCTTAATTATAACAACAACAATATGATATAACTAGGTGTATTTCCCATATTTTGCAATAGAAGAATAAAAAACATCTTTAGAGAAATTTTATACATTGTGGCAGATCTCTACGCCGCACTTGCCTAACAGAAATTTCGTCTGTGCGTTGTCTGGCAGTTGTTCAGTAACGGCAGAGTTTTATTGATATATATATTTTTTAGTATCACGCTGTATCACGCATACAGCAGGGTAAGCAGAGGGAACCTAGTGTTAAGTTCGATCTTCATTTTCTGCTGACTTCCGGAGACATTACGTGTTGAGTGGCAGAACTCAACGCCGCGCTTTGCCTCGACACCAGAGTGAAGATATTAAAATATTAAATATTTAATTTCCTCGACTGGTAATCGAACCTACAACATGACGCTTTTACATTCACACTTTGTGTCTATGCGTCACGACTGGCCTCTTTGTTGATATTGGTATTTCAAAATTGTCCATTACAAATTCAACTTCACCTATATCTTGTTGTATCTGCTTGAGATTTCGTTTCAGAAGTTCACGTTCCGCGCAAAAGTCCGTCAGCAGTATATACAGCGCGAAGTTCTCCTGTTCAACTTTGTCGAACCTTTCAATTATTTTGTTAAAATTGTGTTCGTTCGTGTATTCCTGTAAAATTGATTATTTGTTAACATCTATATATACGTACCTACGTATATATACGTATATATATTTTTTTATATCGTCATGCATACAAAACTGCTGCAGTTTTTAACTTTAGCATTTGACAACGTATTCTTTGTTGTTTTTATATCTTCTATTTTTGTTCCTAATATTTTTTTTGAGATTATGCAGCGAGTTATTATGCAGCGGCAGACTCTCGCTCTGGTCAATCACTTTAAAAAAAAGCTGTTATAGAATGCTATTTATTAAATATTTTTTACATTTTTATTAAATGTTATTCCATATTTAGGAAAGAAAAATACTTATTTAGAAATTTGTAAAAGTCTTCCTACAGAGATGCTAACAACATAAATAAGTTGTAACAAGCGTATAAAAATTTCGACCTAGCTTGATGAGAACATATGGTTTAGCGGTCAGAGGGCCTGATCGATTTCCAGGAGGCGCAGGTTTGTCTCCCGCTACGTTCAAATTTTTATACGCTTGTTACAACTTATTTATGTAGTGATCATCGTTGTTTTTATAAATTTTCTATATAAGTATTTTTCTTTCCTATGTGTGGAATAACACTTTAAAAACTGTTAAAAAAATTGTTTGTTTTTCATACATTTTCACATATATTGTAAACAATGAGCACATTTTCCCCTAAAAATTCAGAATCAGAACCGCTGAAATTTCAGTGAATCACGCAAATCGCTAACTCCGTCCGCAAATATTTAACTTATCAATATTCCACGCTATACGACGACGACGTTTAAATAAAACACTTCACAGGCTTCGGAAATAATATTTATGTAAAACAACGCGAGCTTCTTATGAGTTTAGTTGTTATTTTTTTTTGATGGGAGGTTACTTGGAGGAAAATAATATGCTCGAAGATATACTTACACGTATAATAATGTTTACTTTTGGTTTTGCTTTCGTGGGGCATAACTCATTTTAAACATTATGTGGCAATGGATACAGAGAGTTAGTAGAGTAATGGATACATTGAAACTATTAATTCAGGAATTATTTTTGACTATTCAAAATAAAAATATTGAGGTTGTCGTGGTCCAGGGGCACAAAGTTGTGACTGTAACGCGACAGTTGTGGTGTTCGATCCTCACTGGAAAGAATGAATTATTATTCATTATAATCTTCACTCTGGCATCAAGGCTAAAAGCCGTACGTTGAGTTCCGTCACTCAACACGTAATGCTTTGAAAATTTCAACGGAAAGTGGGGAACGAAGTGTCTTAACACTAGGTTCCCTCTACCTACCCTGCTGTGTGCGGATACAGCGTGAAGCTGATTAACACAAAAATATCTTTCAATTCGAACCAGTAGATCGTTAGTGTAGCCAGATATCGATATATTTTCCAGGATGGGCCTAGCCTCCGGTTATTTGGAAGCGGTAAGCACCCTATCATTTTATGAGCGTAATTAAAATTTTTACGTGACTTATTTTACTGCATATCTCAAGACTATAATAGACTCTATGTGACAAATTTTTCCCACCTTTATAATTCCCAAATTTAACTTAAACGGTTACTTTTTTGTCAAAATTTTTTATACTAACATTAACTTCGTCTAAGATATGAGAATGTATGTCAAATTCCTTCTGTATTTTTTCTTCTTCTTCTTTTTTCTGTCGTTCTTCGCGTGCTTCTTGAAACTTGTTTATTCTTATAACTCCTTTTTGCGCCAAAAAATGGTACATCTTCATCTCGTGGTCGAATGCTTTTTGTAAATCTCTCATTTCCTATAAAAGTTTAAATAACTTATATTATTCAATGAATTCGTAACATGCTTATTAAATGGTGGAAACCGCCATGCTTTGACGAATTAGGGCGGGGAAAAGAAAATAATTAATCTATGGATCTGAATTTTGGAATCGAATTCATAATTATTTATTCTTTTATTGACTCTGTGGGACAGACTACGTCACATTAGTCTTAAAATATATATATATATATATATATATATATATATATATATATATATATATATTATGCAAGACCATCGTGGTGCAGTGACACAGTGTCTGATTATAACGTATATAGTTGTCGTTAATTTCTACCTGTATTTGTATCATTTGGTCCATCTTGCCCTTATCTTGTATGGATTTTAGTTTTGTGCACCATTCGTCTCTCTGATCGTAGGCCAATGTCGATGACTCAAATAAATCAGTGAGAAATTTTTTGCCTTTCTTAAGAGCATTTAACATTTTTGTCCACGATTGATTGAATAGTGCCCTGCATAAATTAGCCCGGTTAGAGATCTATATAAAAGCAAATAAAGGCTAAAACACTTTTACGCCTTCTCTTGTAACCCTAACCCTACTTTGTGAGTTTAAAGAAAATCAAGAAGAAGAAGTGTCAAAAATTTAAATTCTACTATAATTTTTTGTGTAGGATTTTAACCAATACAACCGTAATACCAAAAAGTCTAATCTATACTGAAGACTCATAGATATTACATTTATTACAGACAATGTCCCTAGACAATGACACTTATAATATTTCTTGCAAGTTTGGGCAGGCCTAAGTAAACATTATATATCTTTTTTTTTAGAATCACGCTGTATCCTGCATACAGCAGAAACCTATAATTAAGAAACTCTATTCCCCAGTTCTGCCCCAATTTATAGGATATTGGTTGACGAGGTGGTGGAACTCGACACCGCTTTTCTCTGTTAAAGCAAAGAAATTAAGGAAAATACATATCATTATTTCTTTGAGTGCGCATTAGCCTACAACCCTCGTATTAATAGAAAATATAAAAAAAGAAGTTACCTGTCATTCAACATATGCTCTATTTCTTCCCTTATTTTCTTGTTCTCATATTGAACGCTATTAAACCTCCGTCTTGCAACTTCGAGTTTATTTTCAGCTGCCACTAACAATTTTTCACTGTAACTGCGCCGTTCTTGTATCTGAAGAAAGTATCGTATCATTAGCATGCTTTATACATTCAAGGACCGAATTAAGTGACAAGTCACTAATTTCTTCACACTTTGTTTTTTTCTTATATCGCGTAATGAGTGACTAATTCCTGTTAGCAACGTATATTGTGCGTGTACCCTCCAGAAATTCATAGATACGTAGATATTTTAAATAACTGGTAAACCGATTTTGATGAACATAGCTCACATGCTCGGAAGCCTTTATCTATAATCAAACTCAAATATTGTTAAATTCCAAAAATACATGTCAAATAATAATAACTTATTTTATAGTTCACTGAAAAGATCAGTGAAAGGGAAGTCATGTTTTTTGATTATTTGAATAATATATGACACATAATATTTACGTTCCTCAGAAACCCTGTTAGGTAGATGCGGGATACAGCGTGAAGCTGAAAAAATACACTAAAAATCCCAAAAACATTCTCTCTATACTGCAACAAAGGTGTATATTTTTAAGTGAAGTGCTGTTTATGTGGTTTTGTAACGAGTTTCTTCTACCTGCCCGGTATTAGCGTTAACGGTCTTCTTTAAGAGGAGCACGTGCTTGTTTTTGCGATGCAACAAATTATCCAGTTGGCTCATTAAAGTTATACCTTCTGTGAAATTAAAATAATACTTTTAAGTAAAATCTTTAAGTTCTATTATATAAAAAAATTACGGCTGTCGTTGCACAACGTCTGAGCAGCATCAACTATCGTGTTTACAACGTATTGGTGGGGCGGCGGCCCAACCTCTCATTATAAACGCGAAGATTTTGTGTTCAATTCCCATTCGAGAAATTTTATTATTTTCATTGTCTTGCTCTGTTAATAAGACAAAGCGCGGCGTCTAGTTCCGCCACTTAACATGCTCTAAAATTGGGTGAAAACTGGGTAATAGAGTCTCTTACGGCTTTACAATATTAATTTTTTTTTTCAGCTTCACGCTGTATCCCGCAAACAGCAGGGTAGGCAGAGGAAACCTGGTATTAACACACTCCGTTCCCCACTTTCTGCCGAATTCTGGAGGCATTGCATGTTGAGTGGCAGAACTCAACGCCGCGCTTAGCCTCGACACCAGAGCGAAGAAATGGAAATATAAATTTAAGTAAATATTTCATCTCCTCGAGTGGGGATCGAACTCACAACCAGTCGGTCTTACAGTCACACTTCGTGCCGCTGGGCCACGACTGGCCTCAATATAATATTAAATGAAGAATTAAAAGAAGTGTACTTATTTTAACATCCTGTAATGTTAAAATAAGTACATTAAATACCTTCACACTTTTGTTCAGTGTAAGTACGATGCAGCAAAGCTCGCTTTAATCCAATCTTCATCTTTCTGTCGTTCTTCTTATGAGCTCCCGACTTAGCTATCTACGGGATATACGAATAAAGTGAAAATATGCGTTTTTGTATGAAAATATTATTTTGTAAATGCTGTATGCTTATATTTACATGTGACACAAGTGCTGGGCTAGTATTGCGATGGTTATGAGTTAATATCTGTGTGATATATAAAATTTAGTTACTTAAAATATGGCGGCTGTACTGTACATGTAATTTACAGAGCTACCGCCACAACATGTCAGTAGAGATACTTATTACTATCGGTAAATATAAAAATAATTCTTACTCTCATCGAATTTTTTTTTGTGTGTTAAGAAATGAATAAAATATAAATAATCTAAGATAACAATAAATAGTTAGATAAAAACCTTTAAATCTTTATGCAAATTCAAGTATTCCTTTTTGAGAGTTCTGAGTAAATGATCCTTTTGTCGGAATTGCGGGTGCACTCCCATAGTGCGTTGTAATCGGTCGATTTGTATCATCCGTATCTATAAAAGATATATCGTTTAATATTATTTTAATACAATAACGAAAGAGCGGGTCCGGCGGTATAAAAAGAGAAATAGAAATATTTATAATAAGAGCTTAACGCTTAAAGAGCTTAGAACGTATGTGTAGTATTGGGAGGAGGGAAACATTGATTTGACTAAATGTTTGAACAGATTCACATTTTTCCCGCTTAGGCATAACGTTAGGATCCCTATATATTGACCTAGAGTTAAGCTACTCCGTTTCGCATTTTCCGCTGAATATTCGAGTCATTGCGGGTTGAGTGGCGTAACTCAGAACCGTGACTTATTAAGTAGAGCGGGAAAGGAGACTAATAAATAATAATATTTGTATAAATCGTCACTAAATTCGATTTTTGCGTTATTTAAAAAAGAGATAAAATTCGCCAATTATGTTTTTATATTTTAAAAAACCGTTGCGAATTTATTAGTAAAACTTCAAACGTCTTCAAAACGCCCATTTGGATAGTGTGGGAGCTCTAGGTGAGGATTCTTCGAAATTTCTATGGGAATGGAAAAGATAAGGATTTTTTATTTTACTTCCAAAAGTTTACGGAAACAAAGTTGCGGGCGACAACGAGTATGTTTTATAAAACCAAAAAGCTAAGATTTGCTTTAAAACTAATAAACTTACTTGTCGCTGCAGTCGCAGGTGTTCGTCCTCCACTTTCTTAGAAACTTCCGGTTCTGACTCTTGCTCTTTATTTGTTTCCATATTTGGTTCCAGTGTAAAGATTTTAGTAAAATATATATTCAATTATTTTATATAAATTTATAATCGTAGCTTACTAGATATTTTTATTTTGACATTAATTTTGTTGTAATAAATACCCTCCTAACATATATTAGGTATACATGTATATAATACATATAGATTGTGTGGATATATAGATCATCCATACCCAATGACCAGAAAAACGAAAAAGTTAAACATTGAATTTGTATTTAACAAATAAATATATAGTTTTAAAAAACTAAACAATACGCTTTTCTACAACAAGTGATACAAATGCTATAGAATGTGTTTGGAGCTATCAACTATTTGAGCCTAAGAGTACTATAGGCTTACTAGTTATCTTTGAAAACTTTCAATAGTCTGGTCCTGGGTCCGTCATCACACCAGTTCTTTGATATTATAATATTGTATTGTCACCTAATCTACGTATAACTGCCTCGTTTGATGATGATATATTTATTACAAGTGGTTCAAATTCAGATGCTTCGATTTTATTATATAATTTGTTACAGTCTTCTCTACTTGAGCTAATAAAAAAATAGTACTTACGCTTTTTCCAGTAATTTAGGTAATTGTAGTTACACCGTTCCATACTGTATTGAATTGTAACTCAACGCCACGCTTCGTTCCAATGCTTCGAGAATTCGGCGGAAAGCGGGAAACTAAACGTCTTCGTCTTAATGTGAAAGAAGTATCTTAACACTAGGTTCCCAGGATCTCTCTCCCTACCCTGCTATATGTGCAGCATACAGTGTGAAGCATAAATAAATTAATAAAAAACATCTATTCAAACCACATTTGAGGCCAGTCGTGGCGCAGCGGCACAAAGTGTGACTGTAAACCGACTGGTTGTGGGTTTGATCCCCTCTCGAGGAGATGAAATATTTACTTAAATTTATATTTCCATTTCTTCGTTCTGGTGTCGAGGACAAGCGCGGCGTTGAGTTCTGCCACTCAACACGCAATGCCTCCAGAATACGCATATGCAGAAAGTGTGGAACGGAGTGTCTTAACACTAGGTTCCCTCTGCCTACCCTGCAGTGTGCGGGATACAGCGTGAAACTGATTATTATTATTATCTATTCAAACCAGTAGCTCTTCAGATTAGCTCGTTAAACCATACAAAATTTTCAAGTTTATTAGGTCCTTGAATAAGTTATCGCTGTTTTTTTGTTTAAAAAAAATATTTAAAATATAATGCTTACAATGACATTATTCAAAGTATTGTCCATCATTAGAGACCACTTTCTCCCATCTCTCTGGTAGCAATTGAATCCCCCGTCGGAAAAACGACTCATCTTTCGAGGCAATCCAGGAATCAAGCCATTTTTCGGCTTCTTCAAAAGAATGGAAGCGCTGCTCGCTTAAACCGTGCGCCATCGACCGAAACAAGTGGTAATCGGAGGGGGCTATGTCCGGTGAATACGGCGGGTGGGGTAGAACTTCCCATTGAAGTGTTTCCAGGTAAGTTTTGACTGGTTTTGCCACATGTGGCCGAGCATTATCATGTAATAAAATCACTTTGTCGTGTCTCTGCTCGTATAGTGGCCGCTTTTCTTTCAGAGCGCGACTCAAACGCATCAACTGAAGTCGATAGCGAGCTCCCGTGATAGTTTCATTAGGTTTAAGCAGCTCATAATAAATTACGCCCTGCTGATCCCACCAAATGCAGAGAAGAAGCTTAGAACCATGGATATTTGGTTTTGGCGACGATGTTGATGCGTGACCCGGCATGCCCCACGATTTTTTTCGCTTTGGATTGTCGTAGTGAATCCACTTTTCATCCCCAGTGACGATACGGTGCAGAAAACCTTTTCTCTTTTGCCGTTGAAGCAACAATTCACACATGAGAAAATGTCGTTCTACGTCTCTCGGCTTCAACTCATACGGCACCCAATGCCCTTGCTTTCGGATCATTCGCTACGCCATCTTTCAAAAAACAGCACCACTTATTCAAGGTCCTAATATAATATTAATAAAGATCAACATAATATAGCATGTAAAAATGAATATTAAAATATTATTATGTCTTTGAAAGAGAAAATATTTGTTTTTAAATATTACATTCAAATAAGCTTATAAATTAATATTTCAAAATGTATATTTTTTATTAAGCAAAGTTAGTTCTTTAGGACAGTTTCACACAATAATAATCGTGTTTTGTTTTTTCTTATATTTTATTTATTTAAAAGTTTATTTATTTAAAATCATAAAAAAATATCTTTGGTCTTTCTTGGATAATTTTTATTTTTAAAACGTTTTTGTTTTTCTTATTGATTCGATTTTCAAATAATCATATAACGCAATTCACACAAGTTTTTTTAATTTACGCTGTATCCCGTATATAGGAGAGGCGCAGAGTATCCGCAGTGTAGGCAGAGGGAACCTAGTATTAAGATCTCCTTACCCTACGTACTACGTAATTGTTCGTATCTATATTACATACAATCGAACCCACAACCTTGACGCTTACTACACTTCTGCCTCAACACTACACTGGTTTCAGGTTGATTATTATTAGAAGCAAAGTAACATAAATATCATATGTACCCGTATATAGTTTATGGGAAAATTATCTATACTTCTTAGGGTTCCGTAGCTTTTAAGGAAAAAAGGAACCTTAATAAGATCACTTTGTTGTCTGTCTATCTGACAAGAGGCTTTATATCAGAAACTCTTGAAGATATCGTGTTGAAATTAAAACCATATTCTTAAATCTACGGTTCCGTGATTTTGTAAAAAAAGTCGTATTTCTACATTTACTTAAAAAAAGATATGGCCGTTTATATCGCTAAATCATGTATTTCGACACTATAAAGGGAATCAAAATTTATAGGTACTTCCGGTTGACCTAGAATTATGAAATTTAGATAGTATCTACAGATACTACTAATTCGGACACGAAACAGAAAATTATTAATTTCTGGCTAAATCCTAAAAAAATAATAACAACCTTAACAGGGGGGTAAATCAAAAGGTAAAAGGTGGCAAAATTTGGTGTTAAAGCTAGTTCAAGTGAGATATCACATGAAAGGGCGTTGGCTAAGCTCAGCTTGAATTTTAGAATAAGTTCGAGATCTTAAATTTTTGTACGAAACCATCGGTGGGCGAGCGAGACTAGCAATTGTCCGGTTTTTTTGCCTATGATAGACTTACATTTGACAAACGCTGGCCTAGAGGGATAGCCATTTATATTAAGGTGGGAAAAGGGAACCTGGTTTCAAGATATTCTTCTCTCCACGTTCTGCCCAATTTTTGAGACCTTACATGTTAAGTGATAGAATTTAACGCCACGATTTGTTCCAGAGCGAGGAAATAAAGAACGCCGGGCCGCTGAGTGACAATGGGTTTTGTATACATGATTCTTGCAAGATACATTACGGATCCAGAGATGCAGATTGAATAAATGGACAAATATCAAAGTATTTTTTAGGTACTAAGTATTAGGAAAATAGTCCATACAAAATAAAAATCTATATATTTTAAAAATATAAATTTATATAAAAAAAATACATATAGAAATAAATGGAATAATATTCTGTATACAAGGCTTTATAATTCTATTTAGATTTGATATAGAAAATAAATTTGATTTTAGCTTAAGGTAAAGGTTAGCGTTTTATTTTTCTCAAGGAATTAAAGACCAAAGTAAGTTTTTACTAGTAATTTAAAAAAAAAATCAGGTGTAGTTAGTATTTAATTCAACATTATGGTTTTGAGTTCGAATCTAACTCAGGGTAAAGTGTTATATCTTTTCAACTTGATAAACACTTTTTGTATTGGATATTATTATTTTCGATATTAATTGCCTCGACCTAGCCAATTGGCTAGGGGAAAGTCAACAGATAAAATTGTATCTGTTACCTCGGGCACTTAGATTGTGTGATGAAAAAGTATTATTTTACTACAATCACGAGAGTGAAAGTTCAGTTAAAACTTAGTTTATTAATATTTCTGATTAAAACTTGCTGCTATGTCCAGGAAAAAAATATATTTTTGATTTATATTCATTTCTCCATTCTCATAGATGAATTGTAACGTTAAATACCACCATATGACACGCAGCTTCTCGCTCTATCCCGCACACAGCAGGGTAAGTAGAAGGAACCTAGTATTAAGAGACCGTTCCCCATTTGCACAAAATGTCTCGGAAATTTGGCGAAAAGTGGGGAACTAAGCGTCTTAATACTAAGTTACCTCACCCTACCTTACTATGTGAGAAAGAGCATGATGCTCCTTTTATTTTAGAATTTTGTTTAGAAAATGAGCTTTTATAGGTTAAAGTCTCACTGCTGAACCGTCTTTGTGTCATTCATAACAAAATGTATTCAATGGACGTTTCATACTTTAGGATTGGGGTACACAGAGTGGCCCTACATTTTCACATTCTTAATAAAGAGTAGATGTCAGTAGTTTTTATTAGAAAATATTTTGTTCCCCCGAGCGGAAAGATATTAAGCCACGGTGGCCTTTAATAACTGCTAGAGGTTCATATTTTAAAACTTGGAAAATAAATATATTTTATAGAGGTCGTCGTGGAGCAGGTGCACCAGTGGTACTGTAAATGCGACGGTTGTGGGTTAGACTCGATTCCTGCATGAGGGAATGAAATATTTAATATATTATATGTATAGAGTATAAATTATATTAATTTCTTTGGTCATGGCGTTGGGTTCCGCTTCAGGTTTGTCACTTACAATACATCGTACATTAGGCGGAATATAGTGAACATAGTGTCTTAATATTAATTTACATTTGCGGGTTAGAGCGTAAAACAAAAAAAAAAATACTAGTAAAAATTTGCAACACTTCTAACGTGTAACGCACTCTTAAAGTTTATGGACCTGTTACTTTCTATAGTAATGCAAGTAGCAAGTCACTGCTCCTTATGCTATAAATATTTACAGAGAAAAAAGTGTTCTGAAAATATTTTTCATGGCACGCGATGCAATTTTTCACACAAACAATTTATAGCTGCATAGTAAGTAATGCCAGTTAACCCTTGCGCTGTTGGCTAATAGTATATAAAGTGACATAATATAGTTTTATTAAATTTTCATAAATTATTGAAGGTGGAGAGAAGCAAGAAGAGAGAAGAGAGATCACTTTTTTAAATTTTTATGCTTTGATTTATATTTTGTGTGAGTGACTCAATTCACCATCACTGTAGGTAAAATGTGAATATTTGAAATATACATATTACATATTATGTAAGTAAGCATGCGGCGTTGAATTCCGCCACTCGACACACAGTGTCTCCAGAATTCGACGGAAAATGGGAAACGTAATTGTCTTAATAGGAACGGAGTTTCTTAACACTAGTATCCCAGGATATAGCGTGAAGCTAATGAAAAAAATATATAATAAGTGAAAAAAATATATAAAAATGTCTAATATAATACGTGAAAAAAATGGAAGTAAGCAGAGCCCGTAGTAGCACAGCAGTATAGCGTTTAACGATAAACGGTTGTCAGTTCCATTGCAAGTAATTAATTATTTATATATCCTTGTCTCGATTTCAAATCTGAGTTAGGCGGAAGATGGAGAACGCAATGTGTTAGCACTAAGATCCTATTCTGCTATATGCTGGGTATAGCGAGTAGCCAAAAAAGGGAAAAATGTAAGCATTCTTTTCAAAGTCTTAATAATTATTAGTCGACGACAACGACGATTTGATTTTTCTACGATTTTTCTTTAGCTTTTATCTGCTCCCAATGTGGAAGTGTAATAAATAAAAAAAAACTAACTAATATACCGACAACCAAAGTATTATCTATATATATGCAGAGAACAAAAAACATATATATCTATCAAAACCACAAATATAATACTATATTTAAATTCACGTCACTCTCAATGGTGGTAATCTGATCATAATAAGATAATAAGTGTAAGAGCGGCAATCAATTAATACCATAATCATATTAATTGCTCAGTCTACGTCAACGAAAATGACCCCTTACGCATGAAGAGGGTTAACTCCACTCGGGGTATATAACCGATTCAACATCCGTCGCGTGCATAAAACTGTGTCGCCTAATTATTGCTTGTAGACGTGGCTATAAAGGTTTGGATAGCTGGATTTTTTTAAGTATGGAAAAGAGAACGTAGTCACTCTGTTTTCTATTGTTTTACTAGGTATTGTAGCTTATACAGCTTCATGGCCCTTAGCTCCTTATGAAATCCTATATTTTACCGACATGGCCAATTTTCGTAACGTTGCAAATTGAGTGGCAGTCCTTGACCTTATTTTCTAACAGTTTTCTGTTTATATCAGCAAAGTATCAACATAATATTGAATGAAATTCAGTACAGGTTATACGTTTGAACCTATAAAAAAATATTAATACTGAAGTTCACCTATTTTGAGGATTTTCTTCTAATCGTGTCTTTTCTCCATCACAAGTTTTATTATATTTATTTTCAAAATAAATTAAGACAGAATTTATTAAAGAGTATATCAGTAATAGCTCGAATCTAATTTCTGGTTTCAAATATCAGTATTTATTTCGTATGGAAATGTAAGTTTTACTATTTACTATCTTTGAAAATCTTAATAACTAAAAATTGAGTGTGACACATGACACATTTTAGGTGTCAGAGGCCACTTACCACAGGTACAGTGGCTTACATTGATACAATTGACGTGATGTATCCTATAGTCTTCGTATCCAACACAAAGGGAACTTTTAATTTGAACCAGTAATTCCTGAAATTATCGTTTTTAACCAAACAAACTTTTCAGTTTTTTAAAATTAGTTTACATATACTTAATGGTACCTAATATTAAAAGAAAGAGAGAGGTTAGAGGCCAGATTGAAGATTAGAGACCAGTCATAGCACAGGGGCACGAAGTGTGACTGTAAAACCGGTTGTGGTTCGATCCCCGTTCGAGGAGATGAAATATTTACTTAAATGTATATTTCCATTTCTTCGCTTTGGTGTCGAGCACAAGCGTGGCGTTGAGTCCGGCCACTCAACACCCACTGCCTCCAGAATTCGGCAGAAAGTGGGGAACGGAGTCTCTTAACACTAGGTTCCCTCTGCCTACACTGCTGTGTGCGGGATACAGCGTGAAACTGTTTTTTTTTATTAATTGAAACTAGAGAAAAGATATCTTGTTGTATCTAAGGTCTTATAATTCTCTGTTTATAGAAATACTCATCCTCAGCTTTTGCATTTCCCTTTAAAACCGCTTTTATTAGACGTTTCTTCGATTTTGTATAGAAATAAGCATGAAAGAGATGTGGTTGTAATAACGCTGGTGAGTCAATTTTGATGCATAAATGAAATGTTGAAAATATGGATGGCTTTTTTAGTTTTTCTTTTAACAAAAGTTAGTAGTATATAGTATACATATATAAGACGTACGTACGTATGTATTGACTGACACACAATTCACATAAGCTTAAAATGCGGCAAATATATATAAGAGAAGACGAAAATGAGTTTCTACGTTCTGATTTCAATAATTTAATACGACATTTCGACAGTAACGTAAATATTAAACTTAATTATTTTATTATTTACGTTACTTTCGAAACGGTAGTTCTGGGTTCGACTACCATTCGGGGTTGAACCATTTTCATTTCCCCATTTAATTTATCCGCTTCGCCTATTTCTACCAGTGCGAAATAAGCTGCGTAAAGCATCTTGGAGCTCAGCAACACGAGTCTTTTACATAACCTAACTAAACAAATAACTAAATATATTATAAAAGCTATATTTTTTATATGTATTATAATCTATTATTTTTGCACCTGCGTCTTTTCCTACACGGCGATTGAAAATCTGCGTTAGTACTTGTTGAGTTTTGTAACTCATGTGCCAACATTTGTGCTGAGTGACCTAATTTTTTTAACGTCACTCGGTACACCTTTCTTAATTAAGTCTAGATTTATATTTAAGCAATAAAATAACCTATTTCTAACCTATTTCTAACTATATTACTTCAAAAATACTTAATAAATAGTATAGTAATGTATACAGAGTGATTTTGTCAGCACCGCTTTAAATGAAACCACAATTTTAACTACTCAATAAAAGCCTAGTACAATTATAATTTTTTTCCCAAAAATGATTTCAAACAAAATAAATAATAAAATTATCGTTGTAAAATAAAACGCCATTTGTCAAGAACGACGCACGCAGAATAAACCTATCAAAGGGAAACCGCCGCATACGCCTCGTTCCGAAATCAAGTTGTAGGTATTGGCGGCAAAGTTAAAAGTTGTTTAACTTTTAGTAGTATTTTTGTAGTAGTATGTATTATTGGTATCTATGCGTAACTGCGTCACACGACATACAGTTATGGATAAACATCGTGAAATGTAAAAAATAATCCTACGTCTAAACTGTTGAGGTATCTTGATTAATTTGTTTAGGTATGGGTTTGAAATATTTTATCCTAATATACTCGTATACATCCTGCTGTACCCATAAAAGGAGTGCTGACGCTTACACCCTATATAAATATCAATTATTTCATTTAGTTGAGACCGTCGTGGCGCAGAGGCAAAAGACTGTGACTGTAACGCGACGGTTGTGGGTTCAACCCTACTCGAGAAAATAAAATATTTATTTAAAATTTATATTGTCATTTCTTCGCTTTGGTGTCGAGACAAATCGCGGCGTTTAGTTCCGTTACTCAACGCGCAATGCCTCCAGAATTCGGCGGAAATGAGTAACGGAGTGCCTTAACACTGGAGTGAAGCGTTTTTGGTTTCATTTGCTTTGAAGCAACTAAAATATTATTTCTCTTCTACTTCTTTTATTTTAAATTTGTCATATAAATAAAGTTTTTTTTATAATCTTCTTCTTACAATATTTTACATATTTTTATCCGTATAGAAGTATATTGTTAAATTAAGGTATTTACTTTAGAGGATTTGTAAGAAATCGTATAACCAAAGGGTATTATAGTATTTAGTATTTGGATATCGTATTTGATGATTGCCAGATGCGGAACACTTGAAATATAAAGACGGTTCGTTTATTATACTAATCTATTTATGTTAAAATTGGCATTTAATATTATATAATGCGGCCGTCGTGGCGCAGTGACACAAGTGTGTGACTGTAAATGCGATTGGTTGTGGGTTCAATCCCCATTTGATATAAGGAAATATTTATTTAAATTTATATTTTCATTCCTTCGCTCTCTCGCTCTCTTTCTGCCTACAGAGTTCGGCGGAAAGTTTATCATTATGTTCTCTCTGCCTACCCTGATGTGTGCGGGATACAGCGTGATGACTCCTGTAGTCGCCCGCAATTTTGTTCCATTATATTATTTTTGATCTTTAAGACGTAAAATGAAAATCCCGCTGTCTCCGTACCAATTGGAATTTTGAGAATTCTACACCCAGTGCTCTCCTACACTCCCTAACCTATCTATATGTTAATTTTCAACTTTTAAAGTTTTGTTGTTTCGTCTGTGCATGCTGTGTCACCAACTCAAGAGTGTCTGTTGGTTTGATTCCCAATTAAGGTGATTATTATATTTATTTTTCTTTTGCTACTTAAACTAGGCTTAGAACTAGATAATTATTTCTACTGTGTATAATAATTCCTAGGAACCTAATGTCAAGACACTGTTGTATTTATACACGTAATTCAAATTCGGACTTACACTTTATAAGAGCATTTTTTTAGCCTCACTTTTTATTATCCCGCATACATCAGGCTAGGCAGAAGGAACCTTGTGGTTAGAAACTTCGTTCTTAACACTCAGCCCAATTTTCGCGCTTCCTCATATTACCAGAGCGAAGAAATGAGGATAATTCCTCCCCCAAGTGGAAATCCAACCCACAAACGGCGAGTTCACAGCCAAGCCTCAAGAGATTTCAAGAATTAAATTTAAAAACATCTCATCTAAGAGAGATTATACAAAAATTTTCATATTACATAGTAAGATTGAAACGTAAACGTATATAAATTCGTGTGCAATCTCACTCGACGTCACGTCATATCGCGATGACTACCCGAGTGTTGGTTAAGTTTAAATGGACTCGGTGCAATATTTCCATTTCACGCTGGCTTGAGTTGATCTTTTCTTATATATTTAAAATGTATGTGTTATATTATGTGAAAGATCAACACATATTTTTCTCAGGTTCCTTTTGCTTACTCTGCTATGTATATGCGAGAGAGGTACAGCATGAAGCTAAAAAAGTGTACAGTGTCTGCATACAGGTACATTTGTTGGTCTGTTACATAATATTATTTTAGATCGCACTCATAGCCTTTAAGTGTTTTATGGGCGTATTTTTTCTTTTTTTTACTTTCACTCTGTATCCCGCATATAGCAGTGTATACAGGGAAGCTATTGTTAAGACACTCCGTTATTTAATTTTCGCTAATATACGAGCCATTGCATGTTGAGTGACGGAAAACAACGCCGTGATTAATCGCAGAGGGAGAAAATGATTGAATCCTACGAGCGGGGTTCGAATCCACAATAATCGCGTTTACAATCAAACACTGTATCGCTGCGCCACGATAGCCTCTTGACGGCGTTGAGTTCTGCCACTCAAAAAATATAAGGACCTTACAAATGAAATTGGCGTTTGGTATGAGAGGAACAAAAAGTCAAATATTTCTTAATAATAGGTCGGGGAAAAGTATTTTCGTATTTTGAATGTATTATTAGTATTCAAACCTCTTCGGCTTTAATACCATTAAATGTGACATTCTGAAGATGTAATAAATAATAATAAAAAAATAGTTCCCGCCATTTTTCAATTGTTTTTCAAGCAAGCAAAATGAACGTATGTGATGAAGAAATTCAGTACATTTTAAAGTTTAATTACAAAAAAGGTAAAAATGCGACGAACGCCGCAGATAAAATTTGTACAGTTTACGGACCTAATCCGTATCAATAAGAGTAGCACAAATGTGGTTCAAGCGTTTCAAGTCTGGAAATTTTAGTATGAAAGATGAAGTTCGCTCTGGACGCCCTTGAGGAACTTGCGGACGACTTGAGGCCAGTCGTGGCGCAGGGGCACAAACTGTGACTGCAAAATCGACTGGTTTTGGGTTCGACCCCACTTGAGGAAATAAAATATTTATTTACATTTATATTTTCATTTCTTCGTTTTGGTGTCGAGGCAAAGCGCGGCGTTGAGTTCCGCTAATCAACACGCAATGCCTCCTGAACTCGGCGGAAAGTGGAGAACGGAGTGTCCTAACACTAGATTCCCTCTGCCTACCCTGCTGTGTGCGGGATAGAGCAGAAAAAACTTGACATTTGGGTACCACATGATCTCACTGACAAAAACCTAATGCAACGTGTTTTCATTTGCGATTCTTTGTTGAAACGTAACAATTCCGAACTATTCCTTAAACAGTTAATTACGTGTAAAATGGGTGACTTACGATAAGAATATCCGAAAAAGATCATGGTCAAAGCATGGACAAGCCCCATAGACCATGGCAAAGTCCAGCCTGACTCGGAACAAAGTGATGCTATGTGTATGGTGGGATTGGAACGGAATCGTCCACTATGAGCTTTTGCCATCTGGTAAAACTATCGATTCTGACCTCTACTGTCAGTAACTGATGAGGGTAAAAAAAGCTATTGAGAAGAACCAGCCGGAGCTGGTGAATGGGAAGGACGTGGTGTTCCACCATTACAACACCAGACCGCACTCACATAGCCACGCAGCAAAAATTGAGAGAGCTTGGCTGGGATGTGGTGATGCATCCTCCGTATAACCAGGGCTATATAGGCAAGGTCAGGACCTTGCTCCATCAGATTTTTTTAAATCAAAAATCTCAAAATTTCTACAGAAATGGGATCATGGCACTACCTATAAGATGGCAACAAGTCATCGATCATAACGGCACATATATATTATAAATGACGGGACGGGAATCAATAAAATCTTTGAAGACAGTCTAGATCGCATCGGAGTTGAATTTTTTCCCTTGCAAGAAGTTATCTAAATTTGTAAAAAAAATGATAATCTGCTGGGGCAAAATCCGGGGAATACGGTGGATGTCTTAGACATTCTAATTGAAGCTCTTTTAATTTGGTAGCCATTTGTTGTACAGTGTGTGGTCTAGCATTTTCGTGAGCCGCAGCCGAGCTCACTTTTACTTAATGGTTTACAATTACTGATAATAGACGTCTGCCGTAATCGTCTTGCCAGATATGAGAAAACTGTAAAGAACGACACCGGCACTAGTCCACCAAACAAAAACTTTTTAATTTTAATTAATATTCGCGAGGTGCAAGATTTAGCTGGCCTGTCAGCTGGCCTGCGATGAGTGCTTTCGATTATCGTATAGAATCCACTTTTCATCACAGGTAATGATTTGATTTAAAAATCCTCCATTATTGTGTCGGTTAAGTAATGTAACACAGCAGTCGAAGCGCGTTTGCCGGTTTGATTCACACAATTCGTGAGGTAGAAAAAATAAATGAATGACGGTTAACGAAACACAAATACATGTGTAATTAGCTATATAAATTTGAATTTGGAATTCCTAACCAAAGAGGAGAAATTTATGATTAAAGTGGCCAGTACGACAATATATAAAAATTTAATACGTAAGGACCTAAAAAATAAAATGAAACACAACCAATATAATAAAATTTACAAAAAAGATAAGAAAATATAGAAAATAATATTATATCACTAGTTTCTCTGTTTATTTAAATATATAAAATATACTGATTTTAGCTTACATGTACAAGAGTAGTTAGTAGGTAATTATCACATTAACACTGTTTGTGGTCCAGAATAGCATATTTAAATGTTAGTAGCCATTTGGGGGCCGTAATAGCTTCAATGAAAGTGAATCGAGCGTGAAAATTAACTTGACAAAACATATTTATAGATAGGCAAATAATTTAAATTCACGCTGTATCCCGCAAATATATAGCAGGGTAAGCAGAGGGAACCTAATGTTAACACACTCAGGTCACCATCAACCGTCCAATTTTCGAGACATTGCATGTTAAGAAGCTGAACTCAACGCCGCGCTTTATACCAGAGTGAAGAAATTATAATAATCTCCCTTGTTATTTTACACTGTCACAAAATTTATTTTGCACTTACATATATAATATTTTACTGTCTGTCACTTGTCAGGTAAATTCGTATAAAAGATATAATATAAAGTTATTCGAGAATTGCATATTCTATTCAAAATTGTAGAATTGTTAAATTCTCTAGTATAGTACAGAATAGAAGTGACTTGAAGTTAAACTTCTTGACATTTACACTAAAGTAAAGCAAATCGCATATTCTACAAAAAAAAATGTTACCTATAAGTTTCTAGAAATATTTGTTTAGTTGTAATCACTGTTTGTAGATTCTATTTGTGAGTCATTGTATTAAAATACATTTTGAGTTTAAATTATATTATAATACTAAAGAATTTTTATTGAGGCCAGTGGTGATAGGGGCACAAGCGTGCGACTGTATACGAAAGAGGTTGTGGATTCGATTCCCACTCGAGGAAATGAAATATTTAACATTTTCCTTTAATCGCTCTGGCTACGAGACTAAGCGCGTCTTTAAATTCCATCACTCAAGAATTCGGCAGGGGAACATAATAATGGTAACGGAATGTCTTAACACTAGGTTCCCAGGTTTCCTCTGCTTACCCTTTTTGTGTGGTAAAAAAAAGAATATTTATTAAGAGTAATAGTGACGCAGCAATAGAGCATCTATAAACGCGACGGTTATGGGTTTGATTTCTTTATTTATAATTCCACGCCGTGGTAAAAAAGCGAGCGTTGAGTTGAATTCGGTGGAAAGTTGGTAAAGGATTGACTTAACAAAATTTTTTCTTTGCCTATTCAGCTATATGCGGGATAAAGCGTGAAGCTTAATAATAAATACCTCGAGAGAGAATCGAAAGCACGACCATTACATATGCAGCCGTTCCCACAACACCACGATAAAAATATTAGATTTTTCTAAAAGCAAAAATCAACTAACACTCAATTACAATCGATCTTAGAACTCGTATGTTACGCTTAGACGTATATTTTCTAAAAATACTAACTAACCTAGCATGCACCTAACGCTTCAAATAAAAAAATGTATTCGTAAAATGTATTTTGCAATTCTTCCAGAATTCGGCAGAAAGTGGGAAACACTAGGTTCCCTCTGCCTACCCTGCTGTGTGCGGGATACAGCGTGAAGCTGATTTATTTTATTAATAATATTGAAAAGAGCTATCAACTTTTTTCGATACCATTATAATTTTTTAAATGTTAGTAAGATACGAGATAATTCCAATTTTATGCTCATTAAGAGATGCTATGACTTTATGGCGGAACTTAAGGCTGTAGTTCTTCTACCCTTATTATCAAAGATATCCTCTTAGGTGAAAATCAAACCTACTACTACTACCTTCAGTTGTACCGTCTGGTACTTTCGTCAACAGGAAAACACTTTAAAATTTAAATTTGACTTCACATATTAAAAAATGGTTTAAAACCGACTATAATTTTGTGAAGAGTCTCTTACTTCTTATGTTATATTTTTGTGAATTTTCATACAGTGAATGTATACAATATTCAAAAGTCAAGAAATAATAGGTATTTCTGTCGTTGTGGCGCGAATGAACAGTATCTAACTGTAAAGGTGCCGATTGTGGGTTCAATTCCCACTCAAGTGTTTATATTTCCTCGTTTTGTAATAAGATGAAGCGCGGTTCTATGTTCCACCACTCTACACAAAATTGAATATTGAGCAGACTGTTCTCCGCAGTGTATTAACACTATGTTTTATCTGCCTATTCTGCTTTATGCAGAATACAACGTGAAGCTAAAAAGAAGTAAGAAGAGAAGAAATAATATTCAAAGTGGTTAAGTAATAGTTGCAAAATTTTAGAATTTAGTCACGTTTTATATTTATTTTAAATTGTAAAGGAAGATTTTCTTTCCCCTTTAAAATAGATCTAATGTGTTTACATTACGTTCATAAATCTCGTGCATATAGTACTGGACAAAAAAACTGCACGCTGTCACTAATAGAACGGGAAAAAAATAATAATTTAAACATAGGGTCAATACGACCCCGAGACAGTTTCATGTACACATACTGTCCACGCCACACCATTTGGGCCGTTTTCAATCAATCAATCAATCAGCTTCACGGTGTATCCCGCACACAGCAGGGTACCTAGTGTTAAGACACTCCGTTCCCCATTTTCTGCCGAATTCTGGAAGCATTGCGTGTTGAGTGGCAGACCTCAACGCCACGCTTTGCCTCGACACCAGAGCGAAGAAATGGAAATATAAATTTTAAGTAAATATTTCATCCAGTCGATTACAGTCATATTTTGTACCCCTGCGCCACGACTGGCCTCACTGGGCCGTTTTAATACTTTTAACAGTCCACGTTATCCCTACGTTTTAAGATAAATACAAAAGTCTCGATAGAAATTGAATCGAAACAAAATATTTATATGAATAATCTAACTAAATCGACATACACTGTCTTAGTTAGACAAAGTTTATATCTGATCTGGACAGAGGTGAGCGAGTGCTGCGCCAACTTGTGTTTATTTTATCTAAGAGCTTGTCATCATTGTATTATCGACTTTGCTAACATGTTGATTCAAGTTTCCTAAGATAAGGTTGTTTCTTCATACATAACTAGTATTTACTTTACTGGCTGAATAATTTTAAAAATAGGTTATACTATTTTTTATACTATTCTGGTAGGCAGAGGGAACCTAGTGTTAAGACACTCTGTTCCCCACTTTCTGCCGAATTCTGGAGGCATTGCGTGTTGAGTAGCAGAACTCAGCGCCGCGCTTAGCCTCGACACCAGAGCGAAGAAAAGGAAATATAAATTTAAGCAAATATTTCATCTCCTCGAGTGGGGATCGAACTCACAACCAGTCGGTTTTACAGTCACACTTCGGGCCGCTGCGCCACGACCGGCCTCAAGGTCCTTACCTAGGAAGCATGTTAAATATAGTCGGAAGAACGAAAATGGATGTCGAAAGGCGTATTGTTGTCGGTAACAGAGTTAACGGTGCCTAAGTTGCATTGATAAGATCGTATTTTGCAGTACAAAATAAAGTGCCGGTACTGCTATACGCAGCGCACAAATGTATTACAGAAGAAAATATGAAGAAAGATGAATGTTCTGGAGATGCGATCTCTTCATAGGATATCCAGAGTTAGTTTCGCAATGAACAGATCCAAAGAATATCAGAATACTAATGAGGTAGTCATAGTCAGAATAAAGAAGAACGCGCTCAATAACCTGGTTACACCTGTTTATACCTGGTTTGGGCGCGTTAAGACAAAGGGCGACGAAAGAAATATTATTAAAGTTTCAGACCAAGTTTTTAACAATTTTTGTAAGTAAAATACATTAGGACAACCTGAGGGCCGTCCATTGCAATCAACCTCTTCTATATAAAAATATATAGCAAGGAAATGAAAATTATTAATTTCTCTGAGTGGAAATCGAATCTACAATCGTCGCCTTTACAGTCCGCTGCGCCAAGATGGCCTCATTTCTCATTTTTACTTTTAAAGTATTTTTTAAATTATTCAATATTTTATACAGCCTGGAGGCTATCGTGTTATTTCCAAGGTATATTGTCTTTTAATAAATTATTTACTTTATAATAGATTTAACTCTTTAACCTTTAGCTACTAACTTTATATTATAAGTTTCTTGAGATTATTGAATTGGTTATTATATATTTTTTAAACTTCACTTTAGGGTAGGCAGAGGGAACCAGTGGTAAAACACTCCGTTCACCACTTGTCGCCGTATTCTGGTGGTTTGTTGACTGGCGGAACTCAACGCCGCGCTTTGCCTTGTAGCAGGCCAGGGCTGTCGTGGCGCAGGGCAAAAGAAAGAGAAGAAATGAAATATTTATAATAGTATTTTCATTTCTTCGCTCTAGTAACGAGGCAAAATGAGGTTATTATATCGGTGATTATTTTCCGTTCGGATCCTTCACGACATAATTCTATTAAGGATTTTGACAGTTTTATAATGTTATTATAATATATACTATTATTAGCATGTGTTACCTACTGAGAGGATTGAAGTCGGTGCCAGGACCTAAACATAATAAAATTTAATATTATAGACACCTTAAATTAATAATGGTAATTTAGTGTAATGAAATTCTTATATTCTTATTCGTAGTTTCTATGTTAAATCAAAGCTTAGAGTGCAGCTTAAGCTGCTGCCACTTACTAATTACTCAAATTTTGTTAATGGCTTACACCGATTACGTATAATATAAAAAAATATACCAACTCAATTGAACCTTCTCTTTTTTGAAGTCGGTTAAAAAATTTAGAAATATCTAAAAGTGCCTCTAGGAGACTTTTCAGGCATTTTTGTAAATCAAGCCATATCTTCTTACAGCTGCGCTACCTAAAGATTATTTTTTGTCAGTTTCAAACAACATCCGAGTAAGTGCAAGAAGTGTGATGCTCTCAATAAATAACTCCACAGCAGAACAGGCGAAAAATGTATTTATGTGATGGTCGTTGATTCGATTTTCAATCGTAAGAATACTTTTTCTTTTTTAATCATGACAGAAGAAAATTTTTTTTTAGCTTAACACGGTATCCCGTATATAGCAGGGTAGACAATAGGAAACTAGTGTTAAGACACCTTGCACCACGTCCACCGTCCAATTAATTAATTCTTTCGAGTGGAAAAAGAGAATTTAACGTAAAAAATTAATAATTAAAACACAAGAAATCATTCTAATTACAAATTCGTCAATTACTTAATAAGCTATCAACAACACGTTCAAGTTAGCTTAGATTATAAATTAATATAACAGTAGGTATTTCATACAATGGCGGCACACACATTCACGTAATATAATAGCAGAACAGGAACTAGTTAATTGGTATTCCGCTGTTCCTAACTTGGTACATCCGAAATGTTATATTGGTGATCTTTGGTAATATAATAAGTAGTGTTGGGTTTAAAGGAATAATAGGGTTGTAGATAGTGAGTTGTAGTAGTCTTGGTGTTAGTACTCTCCTTCATTTTGTTGGTAGGGGTAAAAAAAATACTTAAATTTGTCGTCGTGGCGCAGTGTTTGACTAATTATTTTTTATATATAATTGATTGTTTCTTAGCTATGATCTTAGCCTTTAGCTTGATTAGCCAAGAGTGCGGAATACGGTGCCTTAAAACTAGGTTTGGCCTACTGTGCTATATGCGGAGTGCCGCGTGAAGCTAAAAAAAAAAAAATAAGGCGAAACAAAAAGTGGAGAGTGGAATAAGCTGACACTGGCTTATAATACAGCGCGAAACTGAAAATTTCCTATGTCGTAATATTACCTTTACTCAAACTATTTTGTTACTTAACTTGTCCACTAAAGCTAAAACTTTGTAAGTCCAATATACTAGGGGCATACATTGCATTTAATTATTTCAAAAGTTTTATTTGCACAGTGTTTTAGTCATCTTGAGTGGCGTTTCAGAAACATTGTAGACAAAGAAAATTTGTTGCATAAATGGTTAAGTTAGAATTTTTTAGTTATTTGAATGTTCCACAGCAGGGTAGGCAGAAGGAACCTAAGTGGTAGGGTAAGGTGCCTTTTGTTTAAGACATTGCGTATTGAGTAGTGAAACTTAGCGCCGCGCTTTGTCTCGTTACCAGAGCGATGAAAAAATTTATTCCCCCGAGTGGTTATGGAAGCCGTTTAATTATCATGATATTTGCGGGATACAACGTGAAGTTTGTTTTATTTTTAAAATAATAAAACATTGTTGTAGTGTTACAGTAATATCCACTACAGTATGATCCTATAATAATAAAAAGTTTTAGTTAATTCTACAAACTTGGACTGTACACTGTGTGTTTCGCTTTAATATGAAAATTTGAAATTTCTTAGCATTCGTTAGCAGTTATGAGCAAAACTTATTTATAAAATTACTTAAATAAATAAAGGCCAATCGTAACACAGGGCAGGGCACAAGCCTGCGACTGTTAATCGGGGGAATTATATTTATATTTGGTCTGTTATTTAAACCTACATTAGAACTACGAGTATACACAATTCAATCTAAGAATCCTAAGGAAAAGATACTTATACTACTTTAAAAATCCATATCATTCGAATTTGAACATGTGACCATCTTATATGACCTAGTTATAATTTTGTTTTTTATTTAGCTTCTCGCTGTATCCCACATTAAAAGAAGGTAGGCAGAGGGAACCTATTGTTAAGACATTCTGTTCTCCATGTCCTATCACTCAGTTATCGGGATATTCTGTGTTGATTGATAACTCAACGACGCGTTATGTCTTATTACCAAAGCGAACAAATAAAAATAATTAATTCACCCGAGTAGGAATCGAACCCACAATCATCATGTTTATAGTACAATTACATTGACAGTTCCTTTCAATTTCATATTATTACATCGACGTTCAGTTATCAAAAAAGTAGACGATGAATAGATGATTTGGATGAACATTACAAATTGAAATATTGACGGGGATTAAAAGCTTAGAACATATAGATTTAGGAGGTAGAAAGCTCGTGTATTGAAAGCTTGATTTTGTACTAATTTGGTGGATTTTAGGCTGTATGTTTTGCGATTGGGTTTTGCCAACTATTTGATGTTATCAGGTATAAAATATGTGTTAGAATATTTTATCAGCTTCACTTTTTTTTTCGCATAGCACGGAGGGTAGAATGAGTTCAGTTTCCCTCTTCCCGAATAATTTTTGAGACATTGCTTGTTGAGTGACGGAACTCAAATCCATGCTTTGTCATGAGGAGGAGTCGAGTCCATGACCATCGCATTTATGATCACATAGCAAATTTAAATTTGGCTTTGTAGGTAAGTAAGGGAATGTAGGGAAGTACCTAGATAATTTTTTCTCAAACCTCCTAAGCAACGGAACGGGAAAACGGTATTTCTTATTTTAATTAAATTTCACAGAAACAAAGTCGCGAGCGACGACTAGTGTTTTATATAAAAAAGTTCAGTAACAAGAAAATGCTAACGTATTTTATTGTGAATAAAATTGTAGAAGAGAGTAAAAGTAAATATAACTGCCATACAGACAACAAAAAAGAAATGTATCTCTATAACAAAAAAGAAATGTATAATCTATCACATTGTTACCATATAGAGCAAAATTTCATAGTTTCCGCTTTATAACCTAATAACGTATCATTTTGCAACAACTCAATTACATAACAGCCAAATGACTTGTCAAACACACTATAATGAGCATACTCTTGTGCGTTATATTTGTGGACACTTTTTACAGTATAAGCTTTTAAAGCGAACCGAATATATATATAATAAAATATTTAAATTATTTACGGCGTTGAGCTCCACCACTATATACATGTGATACGACTCATTTGTGGTTATTTGTTTTGAGGTTCACGCTGTATCCTGCGCACAGCAGGGTAGGCAAAGCGAGGAAATGTAAATATTAAATATTCTCGAGTGAGATTCGAACCCATAACCGTCGCTTAACAGTCGCAAGCTTGTCACCTGCGTTCGACGGCTTCACCTTGATTATTGAGTGCCACAATTTGTCTACCAGAGCGAGAAAATAGAAAAACTCATTCTGATTGCGGATCGAACCCACAACCATCATGCTTACAGTCAGAAACCGTCTCTTTGCGCTACTCTAATAATTATTTGATATTTGTACATTTTAATTTTTCATTTAAATAAGTCTTATGTTAGTTGCTAATAACGTAACGTAAAAATCAAAATTTATCAAGTATTTTATTCTTTTAGCTTCACGCTACATTCAGCATATATTAATGTGTGTAAAATGTATATATAATCTAGTGTTGACACTCTATTCTCCGCTTTTGCCCTAATTCGAAGTTGAATTCGTCTACCAGTGCAAGGAAATTAAATATATATGCTACCGGTAATTTATATAATTCGATATTTTATACAATACCTCGGCAATGTATAGAATACCTAAAACGTGTAGGTAATATATGAAATAGTATTTATTTTATACTACCTAGGTATTTTATACGATATCGAATGCGCAGCTGGTAATATGTGTATAGAGCAAGTAAGACGCAGGACTTGCAATTCATGCAGATTTTTATTTTTACTAACGCCACTAGGTAAAGTTGAGGCCGTCATGGCGCAGTGGTACAAGCGTGTGGTTGAAGACGCGACGGTTATGGGTTCGAGTCCCCTACTCGGGGAAATGAAATATTTGATATTTTCGTTTTCATCTCTCTGGTAACAAAGCAAAGCACAGAGTTGAGTTACACCACACCGGTAGAAAGTGAGGAACGGAGTGACTTAACACTAAGTTTCCTCTGCCTACCGGGGATGGGATACAGAGACTATGGGATACAGCTTGGAGCTCTAGTTTGCCGAGGTATTGTATAGAATATATCATATTATACAAAATATACATGGACTAATTATAAATAACATCAAATCCACCTACACATGTTTACTATGAATAGAAATGAATAACATTCATAAAAGAGAATATGATTTAAATAGATACGGTTCAACTATAGTAATTAAATTTAAACTTCAACGTTGTGGCATTAGTAAACTTACCGGTTTTAGTACTTAAGTGTTAAATAGAGGAACTCAACGCCGCTTTTCGTTAATTTGTCTAAAACTATTTATATAAAGTCCGAGCCACATCGACATAGCGGGCATCGAACCCACAACAACATTCATAAATTTTAAAATATTTTTATGTATTATATAAGTAGTGGGTTTGAATCTCACTTGGTGAAGTGATTTATTTCCACTTGCTTTGGTAGCAAGACAAAGCACAGCGTTCAGTTCCACCACTTAGGACGCAATGTTTTGAAAAAAATTAGCATCACGGTGTAGGTGGTATGCAGACGGAACCAGCAGTAAGTTCCGTCTACATTCCGTTGTCCCAAGCAAATGTGTTTATTCAAATATTATAAAGTTCCTTTAGAAGAATGAATTGTTTTTAATATCACTTTAAAAGTGTTATTTCACATTTGTACGGTATAAAAGAGGCGCGGGTTCAAATGCCGCTACGTTCAATTTTTTTATGTTATCTAAAAAATGTGTTAACTATTTCTTGCTTTTAAAATGAACCCGGACAGCCTAATCCTTTGTGTCGCATAATCGAGACTAGATACATATTCTTCTTAAATATGGGTATTTTAGTTTTTTTTTCAAAAAACTAAGTAATGCGAGAGCTAAGTGCAGGCCTAATGCATCACTTCGATTGGCGCTAAGTTTTCGCGCGGGGTGGGTCCACGCAGGCGCTATTTCCCGCCATTTTCTCAGCGTGGGGATGCCAGGTTTTGTGTTTTGCATTTAATTTGGGAATGATTCTTTTTTTTATTTTGAATGTTGTTATGTTTTTATTAATAAATGATATTTCATTTAAGTGTTTAACTAAATATATTTGAAAACGTGTATGCTTTTGTTATTTTGACATTTTCTCTGTAAAAACTATACATTTTTTAACTACTAGTATATTTTTTTAAATATATCAATATTTAGTAACTTATTTCTAAATACATTTTGAAAACGCATAAATTAAAAAAGGTAATATTAAATCCTACTCTATACGAGCATCTATACTATTTATACTCTAACTTAATAATAATTAAAAAGAAACGTGTACATTCACACTCTTGACATAATTTTAAAGAAACGATCACAACAACAACCATACTTCATTTCCATTGCAAAACATTTGAAACCGAATAGAGATCTATTTTAGACTAATAGCATTTATTTATAAAAAAGACACTTAAACATATGTTCGATCTTTTTTGAGTAAAAAATAGGTATTTTAGTATTGCATAGGGTTATATTTTGATCCAGAATGGTATCCCTATACTCCAGTCTGGTCAGTAGTTCCCGCGCCGCCGTCGAGAGTGCACGGCGCTCTACAAACAATCGACGTCGTAACAAATATAATATATAATAATATAGAAATATTAATAATATTATAAGAAAAATCATGTGCCATACTGTGTATAGAATTGTGTCATTCAATTGTGTGTTTGTGCTTTTTGTGTTTTATCGAGAAACGATGTAAACACGTGAGTATAGCATCTTTTTCCTATAGCTCAGCTGTTTTTGATCGTCTTTTCGGAATTTTGCATATTTTTTATATAATTGAACAATTGATTACTGGACTTAAATAAAGTAAAAATTATTATCGAAATATTTTTTATTGCTTACTTTATGAGTGTTTCATGTATGTAACACTGAAAAGGCTATTCTTTATATAGATCTCAGAGCGAGTATTTAAACAATAACTCATGAAATGAATCCATGCTGCTGAAACTTTTCTGAAAAAAAAAAAAATACTTTACTAAGTATAACTTTTTTGCAGAAGTTTTTCCAAAAATTATAAATTTTGTGTTATGAAATTTATGAAAAATGTTTTTCTTACATTTTGAAAACTATATTTGAAATATTATGAAAATTATCTACAAATATAATTTTTTTTTTAATTATAAATGAAACATCAACAATCAATATATCATATCAAAATGATCCCAATAATAAGACATAATATAAAATAATTTATTGTATGCTTTTAAAGTACATCCATGTAAGTCCATAAAAATGTATATTTACTACTAGGCTATACTAGTACTATAGTAGTAGCGTTTCGATAGTAAAACGTGTATACTATAACAACTATATTGATGTACTTATATAAAATATTTTAGCTGCCATGTATGAATTTGTTGTTGAAACATGTAGTTTATAATGCCACACGTCACGTTTAAAACAATTAGACAAACAAAGAGAATTTAGTGTAAAAACACTCTATTCTCTTCTATTCTAAAGATATTTTCCGTTGAGTGGAGTATAATTATATACTATTCAAGTACTATTCAAGTACTATTCAAGTACTCTTAAGAGAAAACATGTTTTTTTGTGTATAAATTCTTTATTGTGTAGATAAAAGTTAAGAATATGTAACTTTGTCTTGGAAATTTATTTATTTTATTTTGACGAAAGGATCCGATGAAATATAGAAAATATCATAAAATTATAACGATTCTTCATCATTAATTTTCATCAGCAAATATGAGATAAGTATTTTGTGTACGAATTAGGCGCAGATCTGATATTATTGTATATTTAACTTGGAAAAAATTTAAATTTAATAAAATATCTTATCTTAGAGATTTTTTATATATGTATATTTCAATTTTAGAATAGACAAAATGCTACTATGTAACTTTCTGCAACTCAATACTTATTTCTAGATTTGCTAAAACAGTAAGCATTTTGTAAATATACAAAGAAGTACTAAAGAGGCCAGTCGTGGCGCAGGGGCATAAGGTGTGACTGTAAAACCGACTGGTTGTGGATTCGATCCCCACTCGAGGAGATGAAATATTTACTTAAATTTATATTTCCGTTTCTTCGCTCTGGTGTCGGCGTTGAGTACTGCCACTCAACACGCAACGCCTTCAGAATTCGGCAGAAAGTGGGGAACGGAGTGTCTTAACACTAGATTCCCTCTGCCTACCCTGCAGTGTGCAGGATACAGCGTGAAGCTGATTTATTTTTTTATTTACTAAAGAGCGACAGCGTTGTGGCTTCGATTCTCATTCGGAGAATGAATTATTTTCATTTCTTCTCTCTTGCAACAAGAAAAAGCGCGACGTTGAGTTCTATCTGTCTATCACGAAGTAATTAATGCCTTTAAATTTGGTGGAAAGTGGAGAATAGTGTCTCAATTCTAGGTTCCCGCTGTTTTCTATACGCGGGATACAGCGCACAGTTAAAAAAAGAAAGGGCTTAAAATGTACATTTATTTTTATGCGCATAATAAAAGCTCGTATTAAAACCAAATGCTCTTTTTCAACGATCGAGTTACAGCAGCTTAGGTTCTGTGATATAGTAAAAGTTTATTTTGACATATATTTGGTATAGCGCCAGGATTTTTGTATATTACGTAGCTTTCGAAATATCTGTAGTGGTAGCCAGTTCAAATTTTAATGTCATTTTAATAATTGTTATAATAATAAAGATGTAGGTGTATATTTTTTTTCTTTCCTAGAAAAATAAGTACTTAAAAAAAATATTTTTTAAAAAGCATTGGACGACATTGGACGTTGAAAGAGGAACTCAACGTCGGCTTTCTCTTGTTACCAGAGCAAGGAAATTAAAATAATTCACTCCTCCGAATTGGAATCGAACCCACAACAGTCGTATTCACAGTCCGACTCTGTTCCACTGTGGCACAGCTTAAATACTGAGTACTAATTTAAACAGTGTACATAGAGAACTCATTCATGTGCAGATTTTAATGCAACTTATGTAAATAGTACGTATAAATTAGGCTTAAATTACATCACAAACTATTCATGGCTAAACAAATACGAAAATGTTTGGTATTCTGGGAATAATGGTAGTGTTAGTTTAGTGGTTGCGATGTGTACATACATACATACGTGAATGTATTCATTTCGATTATCGCTCGAGGAAATGTCTTAAATGAGCGTAAAAGTAGAGAAAGAAGCTTTTTTTTGTATTGGTATCTCCAATTCAAATTCAGTACCTTAAGATATTTTAGTGTAATGTAGTAAATACAAAATCAGAGGTTTAAATCTATATATAATACATATGTCTTATATATATTTGAATATGAACAGTACAGGTTGTGGGTTCGATTTCCACTTGATGAAATATAATATTTGATATTTTCATTTCCTCGCCCTAGTAACCGTCAACCGCACAAACCCGCAATGCCTGAATTCAGCGGAAAGTGGGGAACGGAAGTGTTTAAATGGAAACGGAGGAGTGTAACACTAATTTTCCAGGTTCCGTATACCTAACCTGCTACAGTGCGGGATACAGCGTGAAGTTAAAAAAATATATACCATATTAAACTCTCTTTACTAAGTGACTGACAGACAACGCGCAAACAAAATTATTGGACTTAGAAAGTTTAAATTTGACATGTAGGGAGTGTACAGAGGATTTCAGGAAATTCCTACGGGAACGGACAAAAAGAAATTTGTCATTTCCATTCGTTAAAGTTCACGCAAATAAATATTGCGGCTGGTTCTATGATAAGTTTTGGTAATAACAAATAACGAGTTTTAACCTACGACTTTACTCCTGTAGTGAAACGAAAATAACTAAGAGCTACTAGCGTACTAGCGTATGAAACATGAGCCATAGACTATAGGAAAGAAAAATGTGATGTATTATAGTATAGTTCTTCCTTCTTTGATAAATGGAAAAAAATATTTTTTCAATTCGCACCTACTGCTTACTATAAACTAACCTTATGTTGAACGCAGTATTCTTCAAGTTTTATGTTGCTTGAGGTTGTCGCATCCTTAAAAATAAAAAAAATATTTACATTGAAGGAACCAGTGTGTGAGAAGGTTAAATCTCTAAGGAAATAATTGGAATAATTAACAAGAAGTTAACTGGAAGTTAGCTGGAACTTCAAGCATAGTTTGCTAAGTTATGCTCCTATAAACTATTTATTATACAAATCTATATATAGTAAGCAAATTACGAATAAATATTTTGTATACAAAATCCTATTATATTAATACGTATATTCTAGAGGCTAGTCGTGGCACAGGAGTACAAGCATATGATAAAGTCATATTCTTCAATTTCATCAGATTCAACGCGACAGCTTGTGGGTTCGATTTCTACTCGAGGAAATAAAAAAAATTATATATTCATTTCCTCGTTCTCTTCTCGTAACGAGGCAAAGCAAATACAGCGGAAATTGGGGACCGGAAGTGTGTATATGGGAATAAAATGTGTTAATATGTGGTGTATTTCGATACTGGATACCATCTACCCTGACATACACCTACTAGAGCGGGGAAGTCAAAATAAATGAAATATAATTATTCCTCCGCTTAGGCGTCGAACCTTAAACCCGTTTGATCAGACGCTGTTTCACTGCGCCACTTACTTCAACTTTACCACCATTTTGGGAAGAAAGTTGGTCCTGAGGAGTGATGATAAGGTTAGTTTTCTCTTTTATTCGTTTTCACATTAAATTGATGTGACATACTTTACACTGAATTGAAACTCAATTCCATCCGTCCCAGAAAATATCTTCAACATATGTCGATTTTCGAATAGGAAGTTTTTTTAAGTGATACTGGCGTAGTTTAGAAATATCTGAATGTACACAATGTTTGTAGGTTTGATCCCCGCTTAAGATATTTAAACACTTTATTTTCATGGACTAAAACGCGTAAAATCCTGATTTTTCCCGTTCATGTTTTAATTTTGGGACTATCCATTAGTGCTTTCATACACTTCTCAATGAACTTATTTGGTAAATTTCAACTTTCCACCTACCGTATTTTCGGCTGAAAGTTTTTTGCTTCAACAAAATTTCATAGGTAAAAAAAAATCATGTTTTATCGTGCACGTTGTAAGTACCCACTATAGAATGTTCTCGGAGCTATAAATTATATGAGCATAAACTCATAACCTCTGAATAATTTTACTATTCACGTATTGGCTCCATCATCAGACCAGTTCGATGATACCATATTATTGTAACCTGTGCTACGTATTACTGCCTTGCTTAGTTATAAAACAGTTATAGCAAGTGGGTTAAATTAAGTTGAGCCAGTCGTGGCACAGGGACACAAAGTGTGACTGTAAAATCGATTGGTTGTGGGTTCGATCCCCACTCGAGGAAATGAAATATATATTTACATTTATATTTTTATTTCTTCGCTCTGGTGTCGAAGCAAAGCGCGGCGTTGATTTCCGCCACTCAATTCGCAACACCTCCAGAACTCTGCGGAAAGTGAGGAATAGAGTGTCTTAACGCTAGGTTCCCTCTGCCTACCCTGCTCTGTGCGGGATACAGCGTGAAGCTGAAGAAGAAGAAGAAGTGTCTTGAATTCATATGGAAAGCGGAGGCGGAGTATCTTGGAACTAGGTCCTCTCTCCCTGCGCAGCTTTATGCGGAATACCGGAATACAGTGTGAAAAAAAAGGTTAAAAAATATATTTTTGTATACAGTAATGAAATATTTGTACAAAGTCTTTAAAACGTTCTAATTCTGACTTTGAAATGTAATTTCCTTTAGAGCGCTCGACAAACTTTTGCTCTTTTAGCCATCTATGGGAGAGACGGTTAAAAATGAAACTACCTGGTGACTATGACATCCAATTGATGTATTTTCTAGCTTCACTCTGTATTCCGCATATAGCAAGGTAGGTAGATGGAACCTAGTGTTGAGTCACTCTGTGTCATGCTAAATTGCGAAACACAACTCCGCGTTCTGTCTTGTTTTCAGAGCGAGGAAAACAAAATTTGTTTTTCGATTAGTAGAAAAAAGGTCACAACTCTCTAGTTATGAATTTAATCTGAAAGACAACATGTTTTTATTAGGTTCAAATCTTGTCTCTAGCTGGACAATTAGAGAGAACGGAATACCAGACGTAACGGTTACTGCGTACCTCATACGCCTCGGTATGTCGTCAACATTCCCATACATGTCCTCCGGGGGTTCCCCATGTTTCCTTGTGAGCTTCCTCCACTGTCATTGATATCGTGTCCTCAAAAGTCAACCACCTCTCATTGCACTCCATAAATCCTATTTTAGCAAAAAATATGAACACTTAACAGAAAACAGGAAAAGTACCACAAAACAAGCGTCTAGAATTATTATTTACTGCTACAAAGCATATTACGTATCTGTCAAACATTTTAATGGCTCTAACCTATTTATGGCTTATTAGGAAGAAACTCATGATTGTAGTACAATAACATTTGATCACGCACGTCTCTCTCGTATCCTTTTATCCACACAATACAGTGGGTTCTCAGTGGTTAAATTAAGTGTAATTCTTTTTATAACGTGGGTAGCACGTTCGATTTTTGATGAAGTTTCTTTATGTAAAACACAATGAATATAAATAAATAAATAAATCAGCTTCACGCTGTATCCCGCACACAGCAGGGTAGGCAGAGGGAACTTAGTATTAAGACACTCCGTTCCCATTTTCTGCCGAATTCTGGAGGCATTGCGTGCTGAGTGGCAGAACTTAACGCCGCGCTTAACCTCGACACCAGAGCGAAGAAATGGAAATATAAATTTAAGTAAATATTTCATCTCCTCGAGTGGGGATCGAACCCACAACCAGTCAGTTTTACAGTCACACCTTGTGCCGCTGCGCCACGACTGGCCTCAATGAATATGAAATAATAAATTTATCAAAATTATTTTGTGGCAGTCCTGCCCCAATGGTTTATGTCTGACGATAAGCGTGATCGTTGTAGGTTCGTATTTTACTCAGAATAATAAAAAAATAATTTAAGTTAATTACTTTATTAGAAGCCAGTCACAGAGCTACAAGCCTTAATTCTTCCTGGCATTAATCTCGGCTATTGGCAGGATCTGCCTTCCTACTCAACCTACTCCACTTTGCACGGTCATTACCGTAGGCGTAGCGTAGCGTCACAGAGGCACAAGTGTACGTCTGAAAATGCGACTGGTTGTGGGTTCGACTCTGTCTCGAGATATTATTCATATTTTCATTTTTTCGCTCTGGTAACGAGGCAAAAAGCGGTATTGATTTCTGACATTTAACACGTTTGCCTCCAAAATCGGGTGTTTTAATGGGAACTGTGTCTTAACACTAGGATCTTAGGTTCGCTCTGCCTACCCTGCTATGTGTGGAGTACAGCATGATGCTAAAAAAAATACGTACGGGATAAGTGCAGATAGGCAGTTTTATGGCAGGGTATTTTCAATATTATTTCAGTATTTTTAGGAAAAATGATATTATATTTTTTTAGTATTATATGATTATCACTTAACAACCGTTATTAAAATCTTTTGGGATTTTATTTAATTATAAAAAAATATATGTTTAGTTATTTCATACTTATCTAAGTAGGTCGAAGTCGTAATCGTGCGCACCTATCGCCTATAACTATATAAAAGTAGGCGATAGGTGCGCACTACAAGTGCGGTTTTTGCTGCGTAAATCCAGATCCCGCGAGAAATCAAGGATAAAAAAGAGCCTATATATTGTTCAACAACCTCAGCGCTTAACTTTCAGTGTTATTCTCATAAAAATCGGCTTATATGTTCCGGAGATTATTCCGGACAAACAAACAACAGACAGACAAATTTTTAAAATTGTTTGTTTGCGTTTTGTTGTCGTGTAAATACCCATATGCACTTGGGAGGACACGATTATTTTGTAATCACAGACAGACATTTCAATTTTACCTATATGTACTCGTATAGATAAGGAAATGAGGTTAAACTATTTAACTCATAAATAAAACAAATAAAAATATTAACAATCGTCCTCTTTACTTGTAGTGTATTGCGGCAATGAGTATCGCAAATCAAACCTTTATTTCTATAATTCGATATGAATATATAGGTACGTTTGGTTAAATTGAGAGAGAGCCGTTGTATGATTATCTGATGGAAACAAGTTGAAATGTACATTCCAAATTTAAAGTACAATTACAATTTTTCTATCTCTAGCAGGAGCAACAAACAAAACGGAGCACCAAACCACAGTCTTTGCTTACGTCTTTCGCATTGTCCACTGTCATCAACTTTTTACACCTTCCCTCCGAAGGGTCTTCACGCTTTTTATGTGACGTTCCTCCAGTATCATCGACTCCTCCACCCCCTGCCTCTCTTACCAGTCACTTTTTTCATAAATATTTTTTTTTATTTTATGGAAAAGACAGGGCAAATGGGCGTACTTGTCACCTGATGGTTAATTATCCCTGCCGCCCACCACCCCGTGCAACATCATATAAGCTAATAGTGGGTTGCCTGCCTTTAAGGTGGAGGTGGAAGCATTTTTTGAAGGCTTCTCGTATCGATCTGGAAACACCGCTGCAGGGGCCTAACGAAAGACTGAAAGACCTGCACGGCCGGAGTAACCAGCGTCCACTTTACTATTGTCTGCATATCAATGAATGCTAGGAGGAGAATGCCGTTGACTGCGACCTTGACGCTACGCCTAGTGAGAAAGCTGGCGATCCATTTGCATAAATTCTCAGGAAGTTTTACAAGGAGCGCGATTACTGCTTGAGAAACCATGGCATTCAATAATCAATTGGTGATCCTGCAGATAAACCAAGAGCTGGCTATTTATGATGCTTTCCATGACTTTTGAAAGCAGAGAGGTGACAACGATAGGCCTGTGGTTATTTGGACGGTAATCGTCGCTTTTCTTCAGAATCGGGTGGATAAGAATGTTCTTCCACGAGTCTGGGACTACGTCGACTAAATACGAGTGCCGAAACAAACGCGTTAGCACCAGTATTAGCTCAGGAGGGCATAAACCAAGCACTATAGAAGAGATGTTCAAATAATACAGAGCTCGCCTAAGACTTTTGGCCGATCTTAACTTCGGGAATTGAGCTCTGGAACCACGGGATGGTCGGCGGCGTTCCTTTGCTACCCATAATCGAGATCGAGGCAAAGATAGCGCTTAGAAGATCGGCTTTCTCTTTCGCTGTATGGATCAAGGTGTCTTTGCCTGCGTGTATTGGCGGAAGCGAAGGCTGACTAATGTTGCCAAGTGCACCTTTTGAGACGGCCCAAAACTGATGAGTTTCGGACGGGTACTTATTCAATAACCAATGCCTCGGTGTAGGCATTCCAAGACGTATATATTTTTTACCATTGTTAGGATGAAAAAGAATAAAAAACACGTGACATTCTGTTGACGTCTAAAATATATATATATATATATATATATATATATATATATATATATATATATATATATATATATATATATATAAAATATTGTATTTTACTCTATACTACTAATTTATACTAGAATTCTCTAATTTAAGCACAGTTCTCCAGATGTACATCTCAATTACGGTATTTGCTGGATACTGTTTCACGTTCTCGCACCGGACGGGAAGTGTCGTCGCTTTTGTATTACCTTGTAACTAGTGCTTTCGGACTTCTACCACTATTTACTTGAATTACTATTCTATTTTAGTTATTTATATTATAGTTTTTAAAACCTAATACAATTATCTTAATACAGTAAAAGTAAAATATCAGGTTTTTCTACACATTTTGGAACACGCCGATTCACGCAGGTTCTCTATTTTTCGCCCGAATTTGAGATGTTGCGTGTTGAGTGATGGAACTAAACATCGCGGGTTAAGAATACCCACTAGTAAATAATACTATTAGTAAAACGGCGGATATATTTGATCTCCTTAAAGAGCCTAAATGACCAAATACATATACGTAAGTTATACCTACATGGCTTTAGAAGACGACCCTAAAACACCTTTAGGGTCAGGTAATAAAGCTTCCCAATTTTATGACACTAAGTCAAGGCGAGTCTTCGAAATTACTTTTTTTTATATCCTACTAGCGATATTCTTCTTATTTTCTGAGCCTTAAGTTTATTTATTATTAAATCTTAACAAGTTATTTTTTTTAATTCATAGATGTTCAAGATGTCAGTGCTAAAAAGTGGTATAGTATTTTTTTTCTGCATTGAGCGAGGAAAAGAAAGTAATTAATTTCCCCGAGTAGGAATCGAACCCACAACCGTCGCGATTACAGTTAGACTGTGTAGCGCTGCGTAATGATGGCCTTGAATTAATAATATGTAATAAACGCGAGAGCCAATAAATTGTTATACATTTTTAATTAAAATATTTATCTTTATAGGAACAAAAATAATGTTATGTTAATGTAGTTAATTTTTTAGCAACAGCTGTTGATAAATCAATAGTAACTGATATTTGTGCAATGAGAATTATGTTTGTAATACGTGTATAATTTTTATTTTATTTTTTGTCTTGCATAACTATATGCAGAGAAGGCAGATAGAATTTAGATTTTAGTGTTAAGACACTCCTTTATTTAGACATACTTAGACACATTGCATGTTGAGTGGGTGAATTCAAACATATCCTACAAGGAAGGGGAAAAGAAAATAATTTATGACTCCGACTGGGGATCGTACCTACAACCGTTGACATTACAGTGTATTATGCTGTGCTGTAGCATCGCGACATGTAATAAATAATTAATAATATCACTTAAGTTGGAGGCCGTTGTGACAGAGCGGCACTACGACTGTAGAGACGATAGTTGTGGGTTCGATTCGCACTGGCAATTAGAAAATGACGCAGCTTGAACTTCGCTACTCAATGTCTCAAAATATTTAACGGAGAGTTAGGGACGGAGTGTCTTAACACGAGCTTTCGTTTTGCCTTCCTTACTGTTTGCGGGATACAGTGTGAAGTGAATAAGACAATTTCATTTACTTTTTTATGATAATTAAAAGACATTTAAGAACATCTATATGAGAAAAACCGTGCATGAAGGCTACTTTATATATTAACATAGTGTTTTTCCTCTGTATATAGATACATTCTATACGCCCGACTAGCTCCGACAAATTACAGGCTTACGGGTCTTATCTCGTTGATTTATTGGACGAATTATTTTAAACGTTACAATATTGATTGCTATCAATATCGAGATTAGTTTAGGAGTTAATGCATGTTTTTCTAGAGGTTCAATTACTTTGAAAAGATTCAATAGTTTTTTGGGATATGACATACGATGTCATCGTCATTATGGTGAATAGAAAGTGAGAAATATATTATTTAATTTTATACTTACATACGCATAAAGAAAGTATTTTTTTTGGCTTCGTGATGTATACCGCACATAAAACATTAGGCTGAATGATCCTAGTGTTAAGATAAGACGTTCCCCACTCTCCGCTCAATTTTCAAGGCATTGCGTATTGAGTAGTGAAACTCGACACCGCACTTTGTCTACTAGAAGCTGCAAAATGAAAATTACTTAAATATAATTATTCTCCTAAGCGGGGATTGAACCTGCAACCATCAAGTTTACAGTTAGAACCTGTCTCAATGCGTAACGACGTTAGCTAGTAGTTAGTTATTTTTTTTATGGGCATTGAACCTGCAACAGGCAGGCATTTTGAATCTGCGTCATGATGACGTCAAACCATTCAGTGCTCGCAGTAAAACCAATCTATGAATAATCATACAAATTGTGCTGTCGTAGAGAAGATCAATTGGACTGTAAACGCGACAGTTATAGGTTCGCTCCCCAATTGGGGGAATTGATTATTTTTTGAATTATTGTTTCAAGATAATTTTCATTTCCTCGCTTCCGGCACACTGTTTCAAACTTTCCACCTCGGTTTCTCGGTGTATCCCGCATATAGAAGATATGCGGGAGAGACAGAGAGGACCAAGCGTGCTGACCGTTCACACGCACTCGAAATATTGTGTGTTAAATGCGGAACTAAACGCCTTTGTCTTGTTACCAGAGTAAAAATAAATAAAAATAAATCAGCTTAACGCTGTATTCCGCACACAGCAGGGTAAGCGAGGGAACCTAGTGTTAAGACACTCCATTTTCCACTTTCTGCCGAGTTCTGGAGGCATTGCTTGTTGATTTGCGGAACTCAACCCCGCGCTTTGCCTCGACACCAGAGCGAAGAAATGAAAATGTAAATGGAAACAATAATTTCATTTCCTCGAGTGGGGATCGAACCCACAACCAATCGATTTTACAGTCACACTTTGCGCCCCTGCGCCTCAACTGGCGTCGTTACCAGAGTAATATGAAAATAATTTATTGCCGCTAGTGGAAACCGAACCTACAACCGTGGCGTATACAATCAGCCACCGTGTTTATGCGCCACGAAAGGGATGGACATTAGGTTCCCTTGACTACACTGCTATGCTGTTACGAGCATAGCAGTGTAGTCAAAGGAACCGTAAACACACATTTACAAGCGTAAAATCACATTTCACATTAAAGTGAAATTTTCAATTTTCCCCACTTAAGTGTACGTTATTAGTTAAGTTTGAAATGTATTGACGTTTGACCTTTATAACCTCTCAAGAACGAATTAGTTATTCATTAAGTGATTAATTGAATGCTTTAAATATTATTTGAGATGGTCGTAGCATAGTTGAGCAGTTATTTCTGGTTTCCGCTTTAGTTCTGGGTTCCGTACTCATCTAAGGTTTTTTTATAGTTTTACGCTGTATCCTGCATACAGCAGTTAAGGCAGAGTGTAGTGTTAAGACACTACGTTTCTCCTTTATCGTTAATTTTAGGAACAATACGTATTGAATGGTTTAACTTAACGCTGCGCTTTGTTTTGTTACCAGAGCAGGAAATGAAAATTACTCATTCTCTCGAGTGAAAATCGAACCCACAAACGTAGCGAGTATTCCCTTATTCTTGTTGAATTATTTAGTACAAAATATTTGGATTTCTTGTGATTAAGGCCCGACTGTCTAAGAGAACACAATTCTTAAGAAATCTCAATTCGTGGATTCGGCACACCATACCCCTGGCTTCAGCCAGGGCTGTAACCGCATGGGCTCCACAACGTCACGCTTTCGTGGCTGTAGAAGGTAGGGACCTCTCGGTATCCACTGTTGTAGGGGTCATACTAAATAGTGAGAGGTTGGTCTGGCTGCGGAGTGGTTCGGGAGCCCAGAGCGACTGCAGGCCCGCTCCATCGCCGCGATAAACAAGGCTTTCGATTAAAAAAAACCGCACTTAAATAGGTTCATTCATTTCGGAGCTACGGTGTCACAGAAAGACAAACAGACATAGTGACAGACAGATCAAACTTATAGCCTCTCTTTTTGCATCGGGGGTTACCAAACATTACCTAGCAACAATACAGTCTGTAATCCATTATTTAATGGATTACAGAGTGTATTATTGTTTAATCTTGTAATATTGTTTAATCGAATACAAAATGTTATGTCCATCTTTGTCTCAGTTAATTTAATCTCTTGGATGTCCCTTTCGTTAGTTTTCTTTAGCTTCGCGCTGTTTGCACACAATAGAATAGGCGGAGGGAACCTGGGGTTTTAGTATAAATATATTTCATTTTCATTAAGAAACTTTTGTTCCACATCGTAAGTTAAAATTTTATTTTATTCGCAATTTACGATTAGGTAAAGTTACCATATACTTAGTCTTGCGATAAATATCGTTACAAAGAAAAATATTTTTTTTCATGTACGTAAGTAACATTCATTATTATTTTAGTATTTTATTTTAAAATATTAATATAAAACCATTAAAAATATCTAATGCTACAGCTCCTACATGCTACAGTCTTTTAAACGTAGAGGCCAATCGTATGAATAATTTTAGGGACTCCAAACTGTCATGGCGTTTAGAGCAAGCCTTACTATTAAATTAAATTATAAAATTAAATTATAATATAATCCAGTGGATTAAGATCAGGACTAGACGGCCAGTCTTCAGCTCTTATTAAGTCCAAGATGTTCTTTTCTTACTAAGATTGGGTGGATCGAGCTTTATGACCCGGTGCCGAGTCTTGCTAAAAGGACCATAATTGATTATTGAACGTGGTGTTATTAAGTTGCTTAACTATCTTCTCAAGAATGGTATCTTCATACACAGGCCGATTGACTAGTGTGACGAATTGGGAAGCTTCTTTAGAGCTTTAATCATAAAAACGGTCAATTTGTTTGTTAAAATATTGTAAAAAATTTTCCATCCGTAAAAAAAAAATCTATATGTGACCTCTCTCTCTATTCTTTTTTAAATTATCAGTTAAGAAATGACCAGTGCATCTCATACAGGCAACATGTCTTAGGTGATCTTTTAAAATACGCGATATGGTTCTAGGTGTTATCTTCATCTCCCGAGATAAAAATTTTTGCTTTCGGACGGGATTTCTTCGAATTCTTTTCCTTATTGCTTTGATCGCCTTTTTCTTACAAATACTACGTAGACGGCTAGATCTTTTTCTGTCACAAACAGAGCAGGCGTACACAAACATTTGGCTAGTACCAGGCGTATGGAGGATTTTAAAAATTGTATTTAAAATTAAATTAAATTAAATTAGCTTCACGATGTATCCCGCACACAGCAGGGTAGGCAGAGGGAACCTAGTGTTAAGGCACTCCGTTCCCCACTTTCTGCCGAAATCTGGAGGCATTGCGTGTTGAGTGGCAGAACTCAACGCCGCGCTTAACCTCGACACCAGAGCGAAGAAATGGAAATATAAATTTAAGTAAATATTTCATCTCCTCGAGTGGGGATCGAACCCACAACTAGTCGGTTTTGCAGTCACACCTAGTGCCGTTGCGCCACGACCGGCCTCTGTAAAAATTGTATTTGGCTCCACATAAAGAATTTATGTAATGCAATCATAACGATTCGGTTCCCTTAATCACCCCACTCCATATTACAATATATTGGCACAAAAATAAGAAATTATAATTTACAATCGTATAAAAATAACCGATTCCAAATTCAAAAGTAATGTGTAGTTTATTTTTAATTGTAACAGTTGTTTAAGGCTAGACTAAGAATAGTATAAACAGTGCAATGGGAACAACCAAGGGTTATGACACATGGCACATTCAAAGAAAGTTTGACCACAGGTACAGTAGCTCATATCGAATCTAATCTCTATATATTAATATAATAAATCAAATCTTACACCTTACGCCTTTAAAGAGGGGAAATGAAAACAATTTTAGTAATTTTACTACTTTCTATTTAATCTTTTCTCTTGAAGGTCAATTATTTACATTTCTCAAATGGTGGTACAGAATACTCTTTTCTGACATTCAGTTTTTTTCTCCTTTTTCCGCTATCTATGGTAAAGTAACAATCTTTTCTCGTGTAATTCGAACCATCGTATTTACAGCCAGATATTGCCTCACTGCGCCCATACTTGAAACTAATACAAGAAATATTCACTTAAGCTTTTAAATCCATTAGTCGGTAGCCGCGATTGAATAGAATTTACAGCGGAAACAATATTTTTCTAACTTCTGTAAAATATAATTCTGAGCAAAAGTACAAATAGAGAGTGCAGTGTAACGTATTTATTTGGATTTCCTTTATATAATACTAGCGACCCGCCCGCGGCTTCGCCCGCTTAAACCACAGAACTATTTAATTAACACACTTTATTATATTCGTATTTTAATATACCTATAATGTATGTTTGCAGCGCAATGAAGATTTTTAATGAGAAAGTTATTAAAACTTTAGGTCGCATTTTCGTACCTCCCATAAGAATATTCAATCGTATGTTTGAAATACACACACATTCTTTTTATTCTTTAACTATAATACGTAAATACATTTTTTAGAGGTTATTCTTTACTAAGATGGCAGCTCTGTTCCCCCCTTTATGGCCCTGATATATCGATATAAATAATAGAAATATAAATCTTTCAAAAGAAAAGAAGATACGCAATTATATTGCATTTTTTCTTTTTTTCATACTTGTAACGTATAAGTAAATTTACATACAATTCATTTTTTTTAAATATAACATTAAGTTTTATTCACTAAATATATTTGATACTTCTTTAACATGTTTATTTCATTTATTTTTTATATATAAAGTCTTGAGAAATATATCTACTGTAAATGAATGTAATGTACGTGCCAATGACAGTTTAGAATTTGATCAAAATACATTTATTTTAAGATAAAAATTAAAATAACATATAATATCTTATATTATAATAACGTATAATATATTTATATAAAAAAGAATGTATTTTTTTGTTTAATAGCTTCTAATAGTTGTAATAACTATTAGCGCATGCAAGATAAGAACATTTTAGAAAGTTGTTTAACTCTATAAGAATTATAAAAGCTATCAGTATTTTTATACTTTATAAAATATTTATTCAAATTAAAAAATTGTTTTGTTTTCCACCTGAAAAACACTAAAGGGTGAAAAAATATATAAATATGTAGATGCCACATTAGTATTGATACTGCACTGGTAATAATAATTGAAAAAAATAGATATACTACGGGATACCTTTGTATGCAACGTTTAAAGCTGTTCATTATGACAGAATATAAAAAAGTATATCTATAGAGGAATAACATACTCTTTTTATTCTTTGACAATAATATTTATATTTTTTAGATGTCCCTCTGTACTACGATGGCGGCTCTGTTCTAGTTAGTTTGCACATTTTCTTTTGAAAATTAATTATGCTGGAATAACTCTAACAGTTACACATGGTATCGTAAACTTTTTTGTAAATATTGGTGTCTTCTATAAATTTGTTTAATAGTACATCACTATGCTCTTGTCTGTCGTGTCGTGTCGTGTCGTGTCTTATTGTTAATAATTTCCACAGCGTACGCGATATAAGGTTTATTTTTTGGTATTCTTTTACACGTTAATCGTCTAATTGTAAAAGAATTTTCCTAATCTGTCCCGTAGTTTCGGGCCCTATCTATTCAAATAAAGAAACAAAAAATCTAAAAGGTTGTCTTCATAATTTTAGTGATATCGATGCATCTTCCTCCCACCCCCGTAGAGTCACGCCACATACTCCGCTTTTTTTATTATTACATGATTTTCTTTAGATTGATATTTTTAAATTCTTTTGAATGGAATGTCCGATTTTATTAATTTAAAAAATATTTTACACGTATTGAAATTATCTTTAATAAAATATCATTTAATGGGATAAGGATTATTGCAGAGCTATGAATAGTATAGTTTGATTATTGTCGGCTCTTTCATCAACCTGTAAAATATAAAAAAGTAGTTATATTCTCATAACTACAACATTAACACACATTGAACATATGGTATCACGGATTTTTTTACAGATATTGATGCGTTCAATAATACTGTAGAACTTTGTTTTGTTCTATCATCAATAGTTATCGAAGCGCACACGATGATAGAATTTTTAAGATCAATTTCTCCACACCTTGGGTTACATTATTGCATTTTTATTAGGGATCCCTATTTTTTTAGAAAACGTAATATAGCCTATAATGGTCAGTAAAGATGCAGCTTTCTCATAGTGAAAGAATTTTTGATATCGGTCTGGTAGTTTTTATGTGAAAACAATACAAACATATGTACAAAAATACAAATCTTTCCTCTTTATAATATTAGTACTATATATACGCTAATGTCTCTAATAATAGACACAAAAAAGACTTAAGGTTTTACAACATTAGTTATTTTTGCTTATTCCATCTATCCAACAAAAATGCAACAAAAACCATTTGCAAATATAAAAAAAAGCTAATGATATCACAATATTTCAGACGATTTCATTTCATATTTAAGCAAGCGTAAACCGTAGTACAATAATAACCGAAGATCAGTCAGATACGTTAATTGGCCGTCAGCATCAGCGTCGAGCGAAATACCTCTACATGTGAAATAAACAAAAATATTTACTTTCAACTCATTGATGTATCAAAATAATTGGGTTTTTTTTTGTTTTTGGATATATATAATATTTTTTGTACTAATATTATAAATGTTTACGTACATAATATATTATACCCTGTGCTGCTGTACCTCGACGGTTTTTTATTTTTCTTTTTGACTCCAACCTAAATAGTTGAAAAATTTGTTTATTAATAAAGTAAAATTAATTTACTAATGAACTCATTTTTCACAAACAAACATACAAAAATCAAATCATATCTTTAAAATGTTAGCATCTATTCCTCATAAATCTCGTTGCTCACGTAACCAATATAATGTACTTTACTCTATGGGGATTTCATAAAAATGCATCACGTGTTGATATTTCCTTTGAGCAGTAAATATAATCTTATATTGAAGGTGATATCGTATGATATTACAACATATAAAATATTTGTAGCATTTGATTTTGTTTCTTTACATGTTATGTGGTGGAACTTACCATAATCGGAAAATGGAAATAATTTGTTCTTTCTCTGAGTAACTAACTCGTCACCATCTAGTTTATCACAATAACCCCAATGTTCCCTTCAAATTGCATATGATGAAATATAAAAAAATATCATTTCTATAGGTAATTGCTTAAAATATGGAGTCCACTAAGTGTACGATATTAGGAAATTAATGCTGAACATCCATGAACATTACAACTTATGTTATCATAGCCTATAATTTCTTCAATCGATCGAGTTTCCTTGAGGTCATATTTAATTTTATACTGTGTATAATACTGATTGGTAGTTGCCGTTCCCATCTTCCTTTACTGAATTATAAAACCTAAATTGCCGTTTTTGTAGGTATTTAAAAAGATTAACTTATTGTTTGTAGGTTCCATGTCGAATTTCGCATCATTTTCATACTCGTAGGAATATTCATGTTAAAAAAAGATTTTCTGGCTGTATTATATCTAGTATTCCTGGCTGGCATGGCGTTGGGTAGTTCAGAATACGTTTTTTTAATGTCAAATGAATCAATCTCTATCTTGAACAAAGCAGAGGGAACTTAGTGCTAAGACACTTCGATCTTCGCTTTCTTACTGAATTCAAGGTATTGCAAACATATTGTTGAGTGAAAAACTCAACATCGTATCAAATGTAATAAAATATTTACTCCCTTCATTCTATTTAAATGACACTTGGAATGAACACAATTGTCGATTTGTCCGCCGCGCCGCTGGAAATTTGTATTATACATATTTTTTGCCGTCGATCTAAAAAGATTTCCGTTTTTTTGTAGATTATAGAAGATTATGGACTCGGGATTTGAAAGTGAAATACAATTTTTGTTTGTTGTTTTCCTTTGGTACCTTTTTTCACTTCCTTCTTGTTCAGTTTTTTTGTAAGAATATCGTATTCGAGGATAAATAATAATTAAAGTTACATTGTTTGTTTTTTTTGTTGTTTTTTTGGAATTATGCTTTGTCCCATATATAATAAGATAAAGACAACCTAAACTTACTAATACTATTTCGAATCTATATATTATATATAGCAGGACGTGTTCCTGGCTGACTGAGGTAAGAGTCACGCACAGCTGCAACCTCTGACGGTAGAAACGTGAAATTTGGACAGATGTTTATTTTCATAATCTGTACATCCACTAAGAAGGGATTTTGAAAAATTTTAACCCTAAAGGGATGAAAAAGTTTGTATGGAAGTTTTTTAAATCGGCACCGATTTTTATAAAATTTGAAATTCAGACTTTTAAAAATATTTCATTGAGCAGGTGTTTCATGGTTTTTTGGAATTCGCCCCCTAAGGGTTGAACCCTTATATTATAATAAGGGGATGAAAGTTTAAATGGAAAAATCTTTAAATCGTCACCGATTTTTATAAAAATTTAAATTCATACTGTTATAAATATTTTATTGAACACGTGTTTGACTTGACAATTTCATTGAACAAGCTGCGCGCTACACAGGTTGGAAGTGTCAGCGCTCCTTTTACGGGAACAGCATATAGGGAAAATATTTTAAACCCATACCTAAAGAAAGAAATTAATCACGATACCTCAACAGTTTATATGTAGATTTTTTTTTCATTTTACAATGTTTATCCATACCTGTACTTCGTGTGACGCAGTTACGCATAGATACCAATAACGTAAACATATACTACTACAAAATTACTACTAAAGGTTAATCAACTTTGTACTTTGCAATACATACGACTCGATTTCGGAATGAAGCGTATGCGGTGGTTTGCCTTTGATAGGTTTGTGTGCGTGCGTCGTTCTTGACAAATGGCGTTTTATATTACAACAATAATTTTATTATGTATTTTGTTTAAAAAAATCACTTTCATTTTTGAGATTTTTTTTTATTTGTATTAGGCTTTTATAGAGTAGTTAAAACTGTGGATTCATTTAAAGTGGTGCTGACACTTCCACTCTGTATAAGGTTCGGCCTCTATATGGAGCACAGTTCCCATCTCTGGGCTGGTGCACCCCAGTATCAGCTTAAACCATTTGATCGCATATAACGTAGAGCCGTTTGAATCATTGGGGACCCTATAATCTGTGAAAAGCTTGACACTTTGGCTTTGCGTAAAGACGTCTCCTCGCTGTGTGTTCTCCACCGTATTTATCATGGGAAGTATTATGAAGAACTGTTTTCTAAACGCCTGTACGTTACAAGCTGAAATATCATCCACACCTGGATACGTGGCATTCCATTCCTATGAGGTTTCGTAGGAACTTCCTTACACGTGCCACGGAACTGTGGAATGGCCTACCCGCGGCAGCGTTTTCAGGTCAATATGATATGGGACCTTCATAAAGCGTGTCTATCTCCACCTTAAAGGCCGGCAGCGTACCTGTAGCTCCTCTGGTGTTGCAAGGGATCGTGGGGGGCGGTAATCGTTTACCATCAGTTGAAGCACGTTTTGAATCGTAGAATGAACGTAAAGCTACCTCAGGCTCGGCGGGTTCTGCTGAAAATCTGACAATAAAATCAACAGGTAAGATACTACTTTTTTCACTATTCGCCCGAATTTAAAATGTTGACCAGAGAATGACAAATGATTTGTTGCCCAAAGACACCGAAAGATCATAGGTGAATTTCTCTTTTAGATTTTTTTAGGTTCATGCCGTAAACTCACATACAGTGGGGTTGACAGAGGGAACCTAGTATTAAATTTTGACCGGTGGAACTTAACGCCACGTTCATATTCTATAGCCATCGTGTTTACATTTAGACCTTAGACCCTTTGATAGACAGTACTATAAATATAAATTAATTGTTCACAAATCACAGTGTTTTATCACTATTTATTTTGCCTTCATAATTTTTGTATCACAGCAACAAAAACAAAACTATAAAGAAAGTCTAGTTTATCTATTATCTTATTCAATCAAGATAACTCGTGTCGTTACAATTACCTGTTCTGAAGTTTGCTACTTAAGGCTATCTAACGCAAACTAAAGTTCGTTTGCTATTTTATATACTATATATATTTATACTATTATATATATACTTCGATTATTTTCCGGGTAAAGAAAATAAAAAAATAAAAAATATTGGTTTGACATTTTGTTGTGAATCTCGTGGAATTTAACTCCGACATTGTTTTCTCAAAACAATACATAAATATGACTGTAGGGACATGACGGGGGGCATCCCTAGTCGCCATCATCATTATTAGCACACATTATCTTTATACAGGGGGTTTTGCAGGTGGATAATGTTGGATAAAGAAAATAATTCGAAAAACCAAACAAATTATTTCACATCACAATTAGTATGTGCAGCGCAGTATCATTCACAGATCGTACAGCTAGGTAGAAACGTAGAATGTGGTATGGTTCAATGTCGACCGCACGCGCCTCCAAGCCAGCAAAGACTGACCAAAACGACTCGTCAACTCGACCGCGCGTAATTCACCAACGCCATCGAGTGCCAGTAGATGGCGCTTGCTTCCCGGATACGATGTACACACCAATTTATACAGCACTATAACGTTTAATTTCTGTATTAAAACGCTTTCGTTACTTAGTGAGGGTAGAAAGTAGGCTCCTCTTATTTGTTAAGCTACAACACAAACTTACTAAATAGCGCCATTTTATTTTTAAGTAGAAAAATCAATATTATGTTTTATTTTGTGTTAATTGAAATCTCCTATGCAAAACACATATTCTGATCGACAAAACGCTGTAAAAAAATTAGGGAATAATTATAATATTATTTTTATTTGGATGCAAGAGAAAAACCGGCACCAAGAATGGACATTCCCTTTTGGCATCTAATATCTATCTATAGGTAATATTAGTTCAGGAAAAAATCTGAAAACTGTACATTTGTGGCTAAATCCTAAAAAATAATTAAGCCTTAAAAGGGGGACAAAATTTGGTATAACAGCCGCTAGTTCAATTGCGATAATAGATGAAAGAGCTATGGCTCTTCTCTAAGGTAAGCTTGAGTTTCAGAAAGAGCTTGAGACCTCTAATTTTTATACGGAATCCTCCGTAGGCGAACCCGACTCGCGTTCTTTGGTTTTTTATTTACGGACGCTTATTTAGAAATTTTATATAATCTATGTCACTACCACAATTATAACAATTTAAACGACATAATATGTTGAAAATCGTCTAGCAGTTTGAGATGTATGACGTGCCTAAGAAATGGACATGCAATCATTATGAACTTATGTATACTAAAATAATAAAATAAATAATTTGTGACTGAATGACAGAAATACCCATGAGTTCGAGGGTTTTAAACATTTTTCATAACAGCTACCATCATAGAAATATACTATTGCCGGGTAAATGGAGGAGGCCGCCGTGTCCCAGTGGAACAGCGTCAGGCTGTAAACACGACACTTATAGGTTCGATTACCACCGGGGAATAATTATATTTAATTTTTTTTCATTTGTCTGCTCTGATACACAAAATATGGGTTTGAGTTCCTCGATTCAACATTAAAAATCCTAAATATTTGGGGGAAAGTGGAGAACGAAGTGTCTTAGCACTAAGTTTCATCTGTCTCTCTTTTTACGTACATTCGAAGAACAATACCCTCCTCCTGAGGCAGTTTTGTAAAAATGTAAAAACTTCATAAAATTTCATTAAACTAAGGTTTTAAGAAAAAATGATACGCATAGTTAAGACCACGAACTCCCAGATCTTAGCGTATTTATGGCGGCTATATGTCACTTTTGTTCGTCTACTGACTACTCGATGGTACTTGGCTGTAGTGTATAAAAATAAATGTTCGTTGCTTAGTCTTTTTTGTTATTTGCTTTTTGTCCAATTTGATTTTCGTTTTTGTAATGAAAAGGGCAGTAGTGACTAGTCATTACATTGCTTTTTTAAATATTGACTGTAAGCCTTGATTGTGGGTTTGATTCCTACTCGGAGAATCAATTAATTTTATTTCGCCTTCTGGTTGAAGTTGTTGGTTGGGTTCAAGACAAAACGCGGTATAGAATTCCGCCAATCAATATTTTATTTGTCAGGGAATGGTAAACGGAGTGTTTTGACACTACGTTCTTCTTAACTTTATACAACATAACACTAAATAAATGTTTTTAAAATTGTAGTAAAGTAGAGAATGGAGTAAGCGATCACAAGGTTATCTTAAAAAGAAATTTAATTTGAAAAGAATTAAATAACATTTGTTCAAAATGATATAAAAGTTCACATTAAAATTCAATTAACATCGCCCTTATATTTCTATGATGGTACCTTTTATGAAAAATGTTTGAAACTCACGAACTCATGAGTATTGTCTGTCATTCAGTCACAAATTAATGTGAAATCAATAATATAATATATAGATGTAAAGGTTTGATAGAAATTTATGTACTTAAGCTTTTATTTCAAAGGCTAATGGATTGTTGGACATTGTTTTTGAAGGTTATACGTTCGATTTCAATATGATATTCTATACAGCTTTACGTTATATCGTTTTTTTGGGGAAACCTAGTGTTAAGACACTACGTTCCGCATTATCCGCTCGAGTTTTGACACATTGCGTGTTTAGTGGCGTAATTCAACTCCGCCCTTTATCTCCTTGCCTAAGCGAGGAAATAAAAAACTCCAAAGTTCACTGCGCCACGACGGCCCCTATTGTTATTAAAATAGTATTATATATATAGTAATATTTTAATAAAAAAATACCCTGAACGTTCTTTACAAAAGCTCCATTCAATTTATTAATTTAACAACAAAGCGTAGAGTGTTGCACAATAAGTAGTATTATTTCAAATAAACATTTGTAAGTATGCAATGTATGAAGGTGTCCAAGTTAAATCGCTAAGAGCACAGTGGTGAAATCATATTCAGTAATTGTTTTGTGGCGTATAAATATTTGATTTTCACCTTCACCTGTATCCTGCACCCCGCGTGTAGCGGGGTAGGCAGATGCTGCATAGTGCCATTCAACACACAAAGCTTCGAGAATTCGGCGGAAAGCGGGAAACGGAAATATCTTAATGGGAACAGAGTGTCTTAACACTAGATTCCCAGGTTTCTTCTGAATTCGCTGCTATGTGCGGAATACAGCGTGTAACTGATATCCCAAACTCCTTTGAAAATATTATTTAATAAATAATGCCTTGGCTCGTGATGTGTCTAGTGGTTAGAACCGTTTATAGTTGTGATCGTGAAGAACCCAAAATCTTTTAGAGATTCAGAGGTAACAGTATTAAG
>JAAIXJ010000053.1:586251-611033 GCA_013403705.1 Heliconius hermathena | reverse complement strand
GTACCGTAGTACTTTAGAGTTCGACTCGACCGCTGCCTTCCAACCACTACACCCACTATATAGACAGAACGACGGTCGCGACACTCGGGACGACAATACACGAACTCGTCTCGATTAATATGGTATGATAAATATATAGTTTGTATTATTCATAATTAACTATGTTATTTTTGTGTATTGCCATGCATATTTTATTTTATTTATTTATTTATTTTTAACTTATACCCAAGGTACATACTGTTACAAGCGTGATGTTAAAAACGATATGTAAATATTTTTTTCGTTATTGAGGGACAGACAACGCACAGACGTAACTAATAGAATTAGAAAGTTGAAATTTGGCATATACGGGCATATATGGGAAGATAAGGAGCAGTAAAAGAGGATTTTTGAAAATCTTTTTACGTTCCTAAAAATGGGATTTTCCAATCTACGTCTTTAAGTTTACGCAAAATAAAAGTCTAAGCGGGGACTGGTTGGAAATAAAATTATTGTTAGAAAAAATTCAATAACACAACTCATAGCTCCTTCAAAAGGACGTAGCAGAGTAAAAGTAATATCTTCCAAAACTTTTAATAGCTACTGTTTTAAAGTTTTTTTTATCTTCCTTTTTTTTATTTCACGAGCTGTCATTGTAGAGAAGATAAGTTGGTTGTCGCCATGCATTCTTTTTTCAAAATTAAAGTTTTAATAACGCAACTTTACCGTCCATTAACAGTTGGGAACTTTTTCTTTGTTCCTATAATTGTTATAGATTTTTTTTTACTTTTACGTTACGGAGAAGATGGAGATTCTCTTAAATATATTATATTAAATTATCTATTAACTGTACCTACCAAGAAGGAACTTGGTTTAACTAGTTATGATAAACATTTATTAGTAAACACTTAAAATAAAAAAAAATGAGCTTCACGCTGTATCCCGCACTCTGCATGGTAGGTAGAGGGAACCTAGTGTTAAGACACTCCGTTCCCCACTTTCTGCCGAATTCTGGAGGCATTGCGTGTTGAGTGGCAGAACTCAACGCCGCGCTTAACCTCGATACCACAGCGAAGAAATGGAAATATAAATTTAAGTAAATATTTATCTCCTCGAATGGGGATCGAACCCACAACCAGTCGGTTTTACAGTCACACCTCGTGCCGCTGCGCCACGACTGGCCTCATATTATTACAATATTTTTAATATTTACTACACAAGAAATAACAAATTAAGAACAGCACTTATACTATTTTGATGATAACAGCAAAAATAAAATATTTAACTTTTTAGATTATAACTATTATGATTATGACTATTATTAACGAAAATAATGATTATGACTAGTCTCTAGATTTTCCTAAGAACCATTTTACCTTAATCAAATTGTGTCACTTTGATGAAAATTAAAAAGGAAATGAACACACACAGTCTACCACATACAAAGTAGCAGCGGCAACCCTTCCACTCGGCTGATTCTCTATCGAAAGGAATCTTCAAAAGTATAAAAACGGTAGTTTTCTAATTTACTTCCTCGATTTTCCAAAGCGGATTACTTAAACCATTTCAAAGGGACAAAACACACTGAGAGCACTATCTGGCTAAGTTGAATTTCAGGCTATCAATTAATCTGCTCCAAGAAACTGTTGATTCACAGTCTAGTTGTGGTGTTTACGTTTGTTTTTGTGAACACAAAAAACCGTATCGTTTATATTGGACTTTCATTAGTGATTCGTTTTCGTGGTTTGAGCAAATTTAATTACATTTCTATTTATCCGTACGTTGGGTATCGGGACGCAGTAATAGTCTTTGATTGTATAATGTAGTTCCTTTTTTTTCTACGAATAACTAAGAGTTTGTAAGTGCTCGAGGTAATTTTGACTGCAGGTTCGGTGGGCTACGTTGATTATATTACAGTGGTGTATTATAGCCTTATATCTTCATCAATAAATTGAAGTGTTGTATAAAAAACAACTTTTTTTTCAATTTGAACTAGCAGTTCCTTATATTAGCACGTTCAAATTCCTACTACTAGTGTAATGTATGTGTGTGTGCGGGCGGTACTGTGTATAATAATAGTTGACAATATAGATAGTATATTTTATTTTTATGTCTGGACAAATTTTCATTTTCTCCGCTCTGGCAAGAAAAGCGCGGCGTTAAGTTCCGCCAATCAAAACACGTTGTTTCGAATTCTGGCCGAAAATGGAGAATCGAGTGTCTTGACACTACCAGGGTTGCAATACGGAACAAAACGCGTAGGTAAAGAAAAGTATAAAACGGTATATTATAAAGATAAATGTTAAAAATATTAAGTTTAAATCTACACTTGATTGTTCATAGAAAGTTATACATTGATTTATAGTTTTCTCTATCCGAAGCTCAGCTTGTGTTTTTTCCGGTTAAATAATAGTCTATTGATATTTATGATGCTTTTCTAACACTTAGTTCTTGTATTTTATAAATTTTATATGTGATTATCTTTGACTTTTTACTTATTACTTCATGCGGATTTTTTCAAGATTATTTTTTTAATCTTCACGCTGACGAGAGCCTAATATTGATATATTAGGATAGTCCGTAACTCGCGCACCGTCTAATTTTTGCCTGTTGAATGGCGGAATTCAACGCCCCGCTTTCGGTCTACATGTAGTATTATTTTATTAATGCTGACATTAGATCTGTGCAGGGCTTGACACGTTGCCTTTGCTTAGAGATGTCTTCTCGCTGTGCATTCTCTACCGCATTTTTCATGGGGAGTATTCTGGAGAGCTGTTGACCTGTGACCTGTTACCTGCTGTCGAATTTTCTAACCGCACAGTCAAAAACTCAAATATCATCCACACTATCTGGATACGTGGCCCTTTACTACTGTGCGGTTTCTTTCCACGCGCTACTAAATTGTAGAATGGCCCACCCGCGGCAGTGTTTCCAGATCGATACGAACTGGATATCTTCAAAAAGCAGGTCTATCTCTACCTTAAACGCACGCATGCAACGCACCTGTAGCTCCTCTGGTGTTACATGGGGTCGTGGGCGGCGGTGATCACTTACCATTAGGTGACCCGTACGCTCGTTTGCCTCGTCTTTTTCATAAAAATAAAAAAAAACAGAGTGACCAATCTCTGCTTACACGTTCAAAAAGTCCAAAGCAAGTAAATTAAAAAAAAATGTAATTTATCTATATAGATCACAGAAGAAAATTACATTGTTTTAACACAAATAAAAGCCAGTAAAATAAGGAAAAGTTAACAATTTCAGACGGAAGTACGTTTTTCAAGAGGCATGAATAATTGACATTCTGGATATTAGGTGATTTCCTCGAGTCATTTATCAGAATAATTTCTTAGTACGGTTCACTTTCTGTCTTAGTAATGGCAAGTCATACATTTTCTGTTAATTCGTAGAAAAATAAAGTTAATCTTATAAAATATATAGTTCGTCGTCGTCGTCGTACAGGTCGTCGTGGCACAACGGCACCGCGTTTTACAGTAATCGCGACGTTTGTGGATTCGATTACCAGTCGGAGATTGAATTTGAATTTTATTTTCTTCGCTGTGGTACCACGTCAAAGCGTAACGCTTCGTTTCACCATCCAATACACAAAATAAGTCCCTCCACTTACCCTGCTATATCCGGAATGCTATATGAAGGTGAAAACGAAAATAGTTTTAATGACTGAATTCTAGCAAAAAGATACAGAAATTTTGAGTTAGGTCCGTTTTATTGTTAAGCCGCATTATGTGGACAAATTTAACATTTTTTTTTCCCGAAGTCGCCCAAACCCGTCCATTATCCCGAATAAGGGGATAAAGGGAGTGATTTTTCACATCCCGTCGAGAGTGAATTGGATTTCTTAACAATGGAACTAGATATGTAGGAGTGAGTATTTGAATGAGAAATTATCGTAGCCTTTTAACTAATGAATTATATTCGTTTCGCTTGGATTTACATTACGTTAACTGCTTAAAACTTTTTTTTTATATATTTAACTATTTTTTGTGTTTTTTTGTACTATATATTTTTTTAAATAAATTTAATTAAACACATGTGGATCGTACCTTTTGTCAGCTTTTCCAAAATTATTAGCTATAATTATTTTTTTTAACTCAGTGTAATTACCTTAAGGTATTTAAAGAGTGTCCTAACACTAGGTTCCCTCTGCCTACCAGACACACAGACGGCGCAGTGCGTCGTTAGGCAAAGCGCGGCATTGGGTTCCGCCACTACCAAGTGGAAGCAGTGCATACCAATGCACTAGCTTCTAGAATTCGGCGGAAAGTAGGAAACAGAAGTGTTTTAACACTAGGGTTCCCAGGTTATCTTTGCCTCCTTTGCCATATACGAGATACAGCGTGAAGCTAAAAAAAGCAAGAATCAAACTAATAACCACTGCGTATAAGCAAACACGTTCTAACTGAGCCATATAATTGTATCACGAACAAATAAAAGCTTACTAAAATCCCGTTGAAAATTCCAAATAACCATTTATTTAGACAAAAATCAAACATTTTCGGTCAGATTTTTCAGTTTACTGTCCTAGATTGACCTGTAACGCCGTGTCACGTGATCGATCTTGTTAAGGAAGATAAATGATACGATTTACGTTCAAAATACAATACTGATGAATTATTAGCTATCAATATAATATAATGTATGAATAAATTTTATATTTTGTTAGTAAAGTGATTGATTAATTTTTAACTGACTTCAAAAAAGAAGGTTATCAATTCGATTCGTTTTTTGTATCATTTGTTACTAAATTATAAATCGATTTTGATTATTCCTTTTTTGTATCGTAGTATAAGTTTCAGAGGAGGTTCCATATACATTTTAGAGCAGTTAGTTTAGTACTTTTTATAAAAAATCTACAGTAATAACAAATCTCGATTCTAAATAACAATTTTTAAATGCTTAATATATAATTTTAATTTTTAAATATAATATATACAGTTACAAAAATTTTGGTAGTTGTCCTTTTATTTTATCTTTGCATAAAAATATAATAATATTTTTTATTTTTTAGTTTTTGTTTAAGATTGTACATAGGAACATATATATGTCGGTATAGTCTTGAAGACGATTTTTGTTTCTTTTGTTAAAATTAATTTATTTTTATTTCCATAAATTTATGGGATTTAGATGTAGCGACATGTGAAACTTTATATTATATAAATGAAAAAAAGCTAGTGTCGAGACACTCCGTTTTTCACTTAGCGCTCAACGCCGTTACTCGTCCACGACCATCATGTTTACAATCAGACACTGTCAGCATGGCTAAATTCCAAAATAGCGTAAATAGTACTTAATTTCTATAAATAATAATAATAATAGTTTATTAAGCAAGTTTCTTACAATCCGCTAGTGATTGGAGCCTCCTTTAAAGCTTTATTGCCTGTACCAGGAGACTCCGCTCTTCCACTAGCATTAAAAAATCATAACAACGATAGAAACCTTAAGTTAAATATATATTATATATATTCTATATATTATATATTTCCATAAAAAAATACAACCAAAAAAAAACTAACAATTGACTTTAATTAACAGTCGATAAGGGCAGAGGAGCGGAACCATTAATTCAAAGCCAAAATAACGCTAGGGTCATTATTCTTAGCTCTCATTTGTCACCGTCCGTCCTGCGGCCGACTCGTTTGATACTTTCCTAGTTATAACTAGATTACGCTTGTCCAAATACATTTTTGGGATAAGTGGTATTATTCCTCTGTTTGTATAGATTTCTATTGAAATCTTTGTTGATTGTTTGTTTTTATCTAAAATCAAAATTCTTTAGAAAAAAGTCTTTCGCAACTTTTCATGGAAATTGGGCGGAAAACTTTAATAATAGTTGCCTCTATGCAGGATATAGCGTCAATGAAAATGTCAGTAGTGTCACTCTTACAGGAAGCTACCACCGGGTTGAAAAGTAGGTGTGCTGACGAAAGCCGGTAAGAAACTCAAAAGTGGTCCTTTCAAAATATAATTTACAATAAAGGTCCGAGTGAACATAAACAGCATTTGATACATATCGGTCTTTTTATGGAAGGAAAAGCAGAAAAGCACGAGTAACGATACTCGATTCTCAACATTCTTTCACTTTTAAGAAATACGACACTTACGACACGACAATATAAAGTTTTAAACTTGGGGAACGGATTAACTAACTTATCAGGTGTGGAATGCACCACAACGTTAAAAAAATAATAACAACTGAACGTATGTATAGATCTATCACAAATTTAATATAAATAAAAAATATATTTTTATAAAATACAGGTCGGTTTCCAGGAGGCGCGGGTCCGAGTCCCGCCACGTTCAAAATTTTATACGTTTTCTAAATAAGTATACAATTTATTAAATATTCATAATATTGTTTATAAAAGTCAAACATCAACAAATGACACGCGACCACAATTCATCAAAAATAGTTTTCTCCAAGTTACAGGGACTCTAGTATAATATACAAATGTCTATTCTACTATAGCAAATGCGATACTGCTATTTGATGGATCGAACTAAAGCTTACTCTTTTACCGATTGATCATTCTTTGCAACAAAGTATGTGTAGCGATTCTTAGCAAAACTCCTTTAAAGATGTTTACAATAATATTACAAGGCTATTTTTAAGCACGACGGTCGTGAATTCGATTTCTAGGAGGAAATAATTTATTTACATTTTCTTGCTCTGGTATTATTACTAGAAAAACAGTGGTGTTGAGTTTTGTCATTCAATATACTACAAGTATTTGTACTTGTATGTATCTCGAAAGTTGGATGGAAAGTGGGGAATTAAGTGTCATAACACTACGTTCTTTCTGTCTGACCCTCCGATCTCGTAATTGTCTATATGCGGGACTACAGTTTAAAGCTAAAAAAATATTCTAACTACGCAATTCGTGCTGATATGTGGATGTAGTAAATTAATTGATGTACAGCGCGGAAGTGTCAGCAACACTTTAAATGAAACCACGGTTTAACTACTCTATAAAAGCCTAATACTATATTTTTTTTTCCTAAAAATGAAAAATTGATTTCAACAAACTATTATTACATTGATCAAACAAAATCTATATATATAAAAGGACATGTACCTAACTGACGGAGGTAAGACACACGCACAGCCTTATACGCTGATGGTAGAAACGTGAAATTTGGACAGATATTTATTTTCATAATCTGGACATCCACTAAGAAGGGATTTTGAAAAATTTTAACCCTAAAGGGATGAAATAGAGGTTGAAAGTTTGTATGGAAAAAAATTAAATCGGCACCGATTTTTATAATATTTGAAATTCAGACTCGTAAAAATATTTTATTGAACACGTGTTTCGTGGTTTATTTAGAATTCACCTCTAAGGGTGCAAATAAGCGGGCGAAGCTGCTCGCGCCCACTAGTAAATAATAAGATTATTGTTGTAATATAAAACGCCATTTGTCAAGAACGACGCACGCACAAAATATTTTACCCTATATGCTGTTCCCGTAAAAGGAGCGCTGACACTTCCATTCTGTATAATAGATTGTTTTAGTTCCACATTATATCCCGCATGTATATGCACTATAGGCAAGGAAAACCTAATGTCAGGATACTCTTTTCTGCACTTTCATTCGCCGAAGTTCGAGATATTAGGTGTTGAGTAGTGTCGTTCAAGAGGCATATTATTTTCATTTCACTTACATTTTATAATAAAAATGGAAAACTATCTCAATTCCCTAGTCCTAAGGTTGACTTCAGAAGAACAGCAAAAGTTACAAACTTCAATAAGATAATGAAGTTTAGATATTGACTTTTCGCTCTGTTTGTGTTGCCGTGACAAGTGAACGGCTTGTGATTGTTTAGGCTTTAGATATAATCGGATGATGAGGTTTTACGATCAATCTTGGTGAAGCTACTTCCAGTGGAACCGCAATTGGATGGGTGTGCGGATGTTTTCGTTTGGAATTCATATGTGTGGGTTAATATTTGTATTAACTATTCAGGCCACTTGTCTGTAAATTAAATTATTTTCATTTCCTCACTCGGGTATAAGGCAAAGTGCGGCGTTGATTTCCGCCATTCATTATGCAATATTTAGTTAAATTAGATGGCGCGTGGGAGACGGAGAGTCTAAACACTAGGTTACATCTGTATAGCTTGATATGCGGGAAAAAGTGTGAAGCTAAATAAATATACTACAGCACTATAACTTCAATTTACGTAACAAGGTAAAATACATGAGATGGCTTGTTTACAAAATGCGCACGCTTTCAAAGGTGTGTTTGGATAACATAGTTATATAGTGATTTGCACGTTCATATGGATTTTCTTTTTAATAGAAAAGTATATAAATGTTTTTGTGAAAAATATATTTTATATAAATTATATTTTAGAAGTTCCTATTATAATAAAAATGGCTCAGCGGCATATTGTCTCTGTAACTGTGACGATTTTGAGTTCGATTCCCTTTTGTTCAATTTTTCGCTTTGACAACAAGACCGGGGGCAGCACAACAGCCTCATTATTAAGGAATTATTAAATTATAGTAGAAATCAATAAGTACTTTTAATAGCTATAATAGAAATTTAAAAGCAAACTTGCATTTCGTCAACATGCTATACTCGTACATGTGTCTATACGACTGATTTTGATGAATGGAATGACATAGTGGTTGGCAGATCGATTCATCTTAATTACAAAAGACTGTTTATTTTCTCTGTAGGCACATATATGTGGGAAATACAGCCTACATTCACTTTTGTTTCTTCATATATACTGTGGTTGTTATTTTATAATAGCTTGTAGAACCTCTTATAGTTTGAATTTAATTTAAAAAAAATATTGTGATAGCTCACTCTTTAATTAAAAAAAAGCTCTTCAAGGATTACTTTGTTGTCCGTCCGTCTGTTGGTCCGTCTGTCAAGATAATTTTTCTCTAGGTCGCGTGGAGGTATCAAGCTGTAATTTCGTCGCATTTGCCTTTTTTTTGTAGATTTAGAGCTATTGACTGTTGGTAAATGGTACTCATATAGTGTGCAGCAAGGTCTAACCAACCAATTAATCAGGTAATAAAAATTATTTAAATATTATATCGTTTTTAATTTAATTAGAACTTTTTGTCAGATTTGCGATGCATATAGCAGCTAGCTACAACCTATATGCTGGATGCATATAACAGCGTAGACACAAAAAAACTAGGATAAAGAGACAATCATCATATCTATAGACAACTGCGTCACGACTGTCCATATCCAACTATATAGCGTCGGTTAAATAATAAAGGGGCCTAACTCATTATTTTTTCTATATAATACTATTATTATTTCTAACGAATCCATTCTCAACTTTCGTTACGTTTCGGAATTTTGTAAGTAATCTACCCGTAATGTTGACTATAAGAAAATATCTATCTGTTATTTCCGATACGTCGTCATAATAGAGCGCAAATTCATTTTAAGAGAAAATTGCCATCTCTCAAAATATTAGAAAAAAAAATAAAAGTTAAGCTTTCTATTATAGAAAAAAAATATACTTAGAAATATGATCACATGATATGGCATAATGTTTAGTTATTAAAAAAGAAAAACAAATATTTTTTTTGCTACAAATGCCATTTTTTTAATGAATCACTTAAAATAGGTGTACTATATTAAAGTTTACGTAAATACCCGTAAAATAAATAAGCAACACTTATTAATAATTACTATTAAATTGTAAAAAACACAAAAATTATAAAATAGAAACTAAACTAAAACTATAACTTTAAACGCTACTTAAATAATAACTTTAGATACCTGTACCCTTTTTAACTATGCATTTTTCTATTTAAACCACGATATGTATACTCGCAGTTCTTCCGTCATGATCAACTGACAGACAACCCACAGACGTAACTGATGGACTTAGGAAATTTAAATTTGGTAAGAAGGCAGGTTCGAGAGTGTAGAGTAACAGTATGAGAGGATAAAATAAAAAATAAATCAGCTTCACGCTGTATCCCGCACACAGAAGGGTAGGCAGAGGGAACCTAGTGTTAAGACACTCCGTTCCCTACTTTCTGCCGAATTTTGGAGGCATTGCGTGTTGAGTGGCAGAACTCAACGCCGCGCTTAGATGAGAGGATACTTTTTCTAATGAGTATGAGAGGATTCTTAGAAATTATACTGGGAACAGGAAAAAAGTCCACACAAGCAAAGTTGAGGGCAAAGATGTACATAATATTCAAATGTATGCGTGTAAATAACACTATGCTACGTAGTATTGCCACTGAGGGGCTTGTAGGGATCGCATTATATATTCTGTTAATTTTGTTACTTTGTATAACTTTGGTGTTTTAGTTGTGTTGTGTTTTTGGTAACGCGATGGGTGTGAGCTCAAATTTTGAATAGGAAATTTAAAAAAAATCTATGACATAAAATTATATTTTCTTTCGTATTTTTTAAAGCCTTACGCTTTTTCCTGCATAATATCAGGATAGACAGATGGAACCGAGTGTTAAGACACTTCATTCACCTCTTGCCGCCGAATTCTGAAGCCATTTCATGTTGAGTTCTCGGAACTGATTCTTCGTCGGAACTCAACGCCATACTTTGCCTAGTTACCATACCGACGAACTAAAAATATCAAATACTTCATTGCCTCGATTGAGAATCCAACCCAGAACCTGTCACTTTTACTGCCGTATGCTTGTGCTTCTGCGCCACGATATACAACTCTTAATTATTTACATTTGCCCACACGGGCGAAACCACAGGGTAAAAGCTAGTACTTACTATATTGCATATAAAACGATAGCTAAGCCTATTTTTGTATGATCCATACATCTTCATTACCTAAATGTGGGACCCAATGATATATTTAGTACAATTACAGTAGTATCGTGTACAGCAGAAATTAACTATCGCATCTCGAGCCATTTATCACGTGAGCTTCGTGGAATTTGATCGTCCTTAATAATAGACGTGATAGTTGCGGCTTGAAAGCTGTTCTTGAAAGAAACGGGTGTATGTTCGCATCTTAAATAATAAGTTGTGCATGTTTTTTTTACTTCACGCCTTATCCCTTGTAGTAAGTAGGGTAGGCAGAAGGAACTGAGTGTTAAGACCCTCCGTTCCTCACCTTCCGCCCAATTTTCGAGACATTGCCCGGTTTCCGCTGCAAAAGAGGAATAAAATAGTTTTACATTTCCACCAGTAAATAATTTTGTATTTTGTAATTACTTCGCTTCGCTTTCTAGAACTAAGCAAGTTCATTTCAACTCTTTCTTTTTTTTTTATGGAAAAGACAAGGCAAGCAAACGAGCGTCCGGGTCACCTGATGGTAAGTGACTATCGCCGCCCAGGGCCCCGTGCAACACCAGAGGAGCTATAGGTGCGTTGCCGGCCTTTAAGGTGGATTGGGCGCTGGGGCCCGGCATTACCTGCGAAACGCAGTGGCATAAAGCCACTACTTAACGCCGGTTTTAAATGCCGGTGGTCCGGCCCGGTTCGGTTTTAAATGATCCGGTCGAGTCTGCCCATGCGTGTTGCCATTGCTGGCGACGTGACTCTACCACACGTACTTTAGTCGCCTCTTACGAAACCACCAGTACCAGGATGATTCTATTCTAGGTCGGGATCACACGGCACAAAACTCTGCTTTCTCGGTCCTTTCCGTCCGACCATTTATTGGTGAAAATACAAGTATGTAGCTTACTCTTGCGAGTTCAACGTAGTCCTTAATGGGTCCGCTCCGCTCGCTGGTTTTAGCTGTCGTGTTTACAGTAAGATGAGACGACCTCAATTTTAAAAATGTGAGTGTCGGAACTTAACGAGTTTAGTTTAGGAATCGACGGAAAAGAAGTCGGCGGAAAGTGGAAAATGAAAGTATCTAATTGGAAACGGAGTGTCATAACACTAAGTTCTCAGCGTACAGCGTGAAGTTAGCATAAAAATGAGCGTTTCACCTACAAAATACAGTTGTTTACAAATAAAATTTATATTAATGTATTATTCATATTTATTTAGTTTATAAGAATTGGTAGAGGGAACCTAGTGATAAGATACTTCATTTCACAGTTTTCGCCCAATTTCGAGACATTGTGTGTTGATTAACGAAACTTGATGCCGCTCGAAAAAACACAAAGTTTTTTCGATCAGAACGAGTAAATCATTACCCCGACTAGGAACTGAACCCACAACCGTCGTATTGACAGTCAAACTTCAAATTATTTGTTTAATGAAGTAAAACGAAACAAAACAAAATCTAAATTAATTTAGGACACGGATTAAGCAGAACGAGCTCTCAGGTGCAGTTTCGTAATTAAATAAAACCTTTTGCTTTATCCATCAGTTTGGATTTCGGGAGGGACACTTGAAAATATTACTTTTAGGGTTGACAGGTGTTTGTGTAACTCTATATATAAATCTAAACTCTATTATATATAAGTATGTATAGGAATACTAGTTGTTATTTGGCGCAATGCGAAAATGTTGTGTAGGTTCGATTCCCATTGGGAGCAACGAAATTTCACTTCCTACTGTTGTGAAACGACAAAGCGCAGGGGTGACTAAAGTTTCACTTCAAAAACTTATTTTTCTTCTTATAGAAAGGCAATGTAAATGAATGAATGTACGAGCCACCTGATGAAAAGTCTAGATTACCGCCACCCATGGCCCTGTGTAACATTAGAAGGTGAGCAACGGAGTGTCTTAGCACTAGGTTCCTTCTGCATATCCTGCTATACAGGAAAAAGCGTGAAGCGTCAAAAACATTTTGTTATATTTAAAACAGTGTTCAGTTTGTTTGTGTCAAAGAGTAGCGTGTCTATTTCTTTCTTTCGTTATTAAATACCACAACAAATGGCGTGGTGCACGAACTAATATTAAATCAACACGTTAATTAGCTAAAAAGCTTTATCGTATGTAATTTTTTTAATTAATATTAATGTTAGTTTAAAAGTGAGGATTTACTGGGATCACTAGGTTATTTTCATTTTCAGCTGCATTAATATGCAGAGTCCAAAGGCCAGTCGAGGCGCTGGGACACCAGCGTGTGAACGTTGGGAGCGGAGAGTCTTAACACTAGTCTCTCTATGCCTACTACATGCGGGATACAGATAGAAGCTGAAAATCTTATAATCAAGTGCTATAACTATCAGGTTATTAGAAATGTCAAGACACTCTTCTATACTTGCTGTCCGTTGCCGGAATTATTGATACTGCGTGTTGAATGGCGGAACTTAAAGTCACGTTGTGCCTTTAAATGTGGCGCTTTAAAATAATTTCTTTATACTAGCATGATTTGTATATAAACAAAACGAATTTGCTGTTTCTGATATATGTTAATCTACATCTTCCTAGGATATTGTTCTGATCCTTGTAACTGATATCCCAAACACGTTTGAAAATATTATTCAATAAATAATACCTTGGCTCGTGATGTGTCTATTGGTTAGAATCGTCTATAGTTGTGATCGTGAAGAACCCAAAATCTTTTAGAGATTCAGAGGTAACAGTATTAAGAATTTTATATTATGCCATTAGAAGGTATCGCTTTAAGATATTTGCCATCAGAAGTTGTTCTTGTGTCAGTTATTTAGATAACTGGAAACTCGACAATATGACATTGTCATAACTCAAAGCTCGTCCGAAGAAAAGCCAAGAGCGCGTCCTATCTTCCTCTCCACTATAACTGCGAACTAGTTATAATAAAAGGAAGAAAGAGTACGGGCACCGCCCCGCCCCTACACCGTGAGTTCCGACCAGACCGTGGCTTTACAGTCATCGTTGAACCCTCCGGGACGTTTGTGTGTGATCTTTCCGAAGGTACTTGTTACGCTTGTTTATATTAAGATTGTATTAGAATGGTGATTCGTGATGTTGATTGATTTGTGAGATCAATATAAGTCGTTGGAACGAACGCACTACCGCTAGGCGGCCGATATGTTAAATAAACGCACGGCACACACCCCACAGTCGTGTCTCGAACCGTAGGCGGACACTACTACATACACCAGAGTTCCAGGACATAAAATAGCACCACACACCCGTATGAGACAGGCGGACACTACTACATACACCGGAGCTGGGACATAAAATAGCACCACACACCTACTAGTCGTATACCAAGTCGTAGAAGTGGTATATAATATGTCAATGACCAACGCCATACAAGCATAGCTTACGTATCGCGAGCGTACTGCGAGACGGCATCAGCCACGACATAGTTAATGTCGCTATAACAGTTCGCATAAGCCCATCACGTCAGCTTCCGCGACGTCAAGCAACATTCAATATCATAATATTGGTCAAAGATCACTAGGATCCACAATATGTATCGCCCCTACACATATATTGCCTTTATAAGAAATTCGATCCTAAAAGATCGTGCCATCATAAGCTTCAAATTATTATATTATATTTATAATATGTTTGGTACGAGTCTTTATGTGCATCATATTCATTATTACCGTAGTACTTAAGAGTTCGACTCGACCGCTGCCTTCCGAGCATCACCACCACCTATATAGACAGAACGACGGTCGCGACACTCGGGACGACAATACACGAACTCGTCTCGATTAACTTGGTATTAAAATATATAGTGTGTATTATACATAATTAACTATGTTATTTATGTGTATTGCCATACATATTTTATTTTATTTATTTATTTATTTTTAACTTATACCCAAGGTACATACTGTTACATCCTGATGTAGTAACAATAATATCACTAAGCCTGTACGGAATAATGATAAACAAAATTTAAAATAAATTTATTTTTGACATTAATATTTTTACATATTTATAAAATTTTATATGCTGTAACATTTTTCACTTTCCCCGTCATTACTTTCGACCACAGATAAAAAATATATAATTAATGTAAAATTTTACTCTTCTACAGTTTCAACAATGTCTAACCTACAAAATTCATGCGAATAGAATTTAAAAGAAATAAATGGACAAGCATGTAATAAATCAACGCTGTAATTAGCTAAAAGGTTGTCTCATATGTAGTTTTAATTAATAGTTCTCTAGGGATTCGCAAAAAATAATAATGAAGTTGAATTACAATTGAATTAAAATTATATATGTGCTCCTAGAAGCCGTGATGCGATAGGAACGCGTTGGTTATGGGTTCGATGCTCGCTAAGTGGAATAATTATATTAAAATTATTTTTATTCACCGCGGTAGACAAAATAAAGCAAACCAAGAGGTTTTACCAAATATCACTTTAAGTAGTCAACTAGAAAAAAATACTAACTAAAAATAATACTAACATAAATTTAGAAGTGAAACTAACATTATGAGGTACGTGGAAGTAAAAACACTAGAAAAAGTAATATGGCGGACATGACGGATTGCTCTTTGAAATTTGAAATGTTACATTTTAACTTTTAGCTTGAAGTACTGTTTCTTTTTTAAACTAAATGTAAGATATCGTCATGGTACAGATTAAATATAACACTATTTACAGTATTTTATTGGAATGATCAATCAATTTATGAAGCAAGAATGAGTGAGACTGGTAAGAGAAGCAGGGAGAGACCTCAGTTGACCCTCGAATTGAAGATTACGTAAGGAGCTCATGCTTCTTATCGACTTTGTTATCGACTTCGACTTCGTTATCGACGTCTTAATATACGTACGTCCTCATGGACTATATATTAAGTCGTCGATAACGAAAGAGGTATGGAGAAACCGTGGCGTTTGGTTCTTTGAGTTCTCCGCTCTCTTCTCCATAGCTACGATGCTACAGATAAAATGTGAAGTGCAACAATAATTGTTAAATAAAAAACATTAATTGTTAGCTAGAATAGAGCTGACAATCTTTAAACGACGAAACATATCTTTTTGAATGTTGGCTGAGAACGATTTAGATTAAGACACTTTTTTAATAAATAAAAACTAGATCGAAATCGATTTATCGATTTGGAAGCTACAGACTTAGATGCCACAGACAGATATACATGTAGACCATAAATATAAATATAAACCCGAGAATTAAACCCACATTGAACAATCAGATACTTAAGAACTACTTCCAAAAAGTTTAAAAAGTAGGTTTTTATTAAACAATTAATTCATTTTTAAATTAAAGTTTCTGTTACAAAATGTTGGAAGGAACAAAGTAAAGTTTAACTGAAACGTAATAACTTAACTTAAGCACCTCTTGAACTAGACTTCTATGATTTATTACAACTATTAGTGAAATGCGTTGTTCCGCAGTTAGAGAATGTTTATCTATTTCACGTCAAAGTTATGGGTTGAAATCAAATATTTAAATATATATTTTATATTATAAATCATTGGTTTTATAATATGCTATTGTGGTACAGCATCGGAATGTAAACGCGACATTTCTTCGGTTAGAGAAAATGGGAACCGTAGTGTCTGAAGATTCTCACTCTCACATCCCATTATTGAATTTATAGTTGTTGGTATTAGGAGTATATATTTTTATTTGTATTACGTGTCTGTCAATTATTGGAGAGCAGAAAAGTGACCTTAATCGTAAAATACTTGTTTCTCCTTCTCAAATCACTTCAAATTAGACTTTTATGACTATTATACATATACGATTGCAATATTTATATATGTATATATCTTTAATTGAGTCCAGTTGTTCTTTAAAATTTCTAATTTGGCTTTATGCTATAAACACATTAACAGAGAAAGAAAGAGAGAGAGAGATTGAACCCACAATCACCGTGTTAACGATCAAAGGCTGTACCCTTGGGCCACGATGCTCTCATAAATACCTACATATGTATATAAGAAAAATGTTTGTTTTGATGATTCAATCAAGCAAAGTTTTAACCTACTTTTTGTAAGTGGTCAATTCGTTGATTGATAGGACATAATGTTCAGGGGGAAAATATGATTTAGAAAGTAATTAAATATTTCGACGTGATTAACTTCGATATAGTAATAGTATATATATATAGATATATTTTATTGAATTTTAAATTTTGATACTGATTTATTTATTATTCTATTATATTAAATAGTGACTGAGATCCCTTAGTGCCTTCCCTTAGATCTCTTAGTGCTCCTACATTCTCCAATGATTCTTGCCAAACGAATATGCCTTCAGTGTTTTACCCTGCATACTTTCGACTGTGAGTTTTAAATAATCCACAATGGCCACTAAACCATCTGATTGCTATACTTTAAGGCTGATTCTAAATATTTCTTAAAAGAAGAAAACCGTTAAAAACCTTTTCAATGTATTATACATTGAAAAGAATCATTAGAAAATATCTTATTCTAGCTTTTTAACTCTACTTTTGAGTCATGGATGGAAAATTCCGCCTTACTGGCTCGGAATGTCTGCTGAGAAGATTCGGTAATAAGCTGTTGCGTCTGTTATCGACTCTTCTGCAACTATTAACTTGCTTTTTTCTATATAAAATTTACTTAAGTTCTAGACAGAAGGAATCTTATGTTATGACGCGCCGTTTTTTATATTCCCAATTTTTCGATACAATGAGACCAGTCGTGGCGCAGCGACACGAGGTGTGATGTAAAACCGACTGGTTGCGGGTTCGATCCCCACTCGAGGAAATGAAATATTTACTTAAATTTATATTTCCATTTCTTCGCTCTGGTGTCGAGGTTAAGTGCGGCGTTGAGTTCTGCCACTCAACACGCAATGCCTCCAGAATTCGGCAGAAAGCGGAGAACGGAGTGTCTTAACACTAGGTTCCCTCTGCCTACCCTGCTGTGTGCGGGATACAGCGTGAAGCTGATTTGATTTAATTTTTTTTATTCGATATAATGCATGTTGAGTGGCGGAACTCATATCCGCACTTTGGCTCGTAACCAGAGTGTAGAAACGAAAATAACTAATTACCACAAGCAGGAATCGGACCCAAGACCGTCACGTTTATAGTAGGATGCCACTCAATAAAAAAAGACCTAAAGTGTAATGTTGATTTAAGCCTGATATAATCGCCATACAAATTAATCCAAATACTTAATTTGATTTATTTTTAATCTTTATGTTTTACCTAAAAAAAAACAAGTGGCAAGACACTCCATTTTCCACTCTCGGTGCAATTTTAGGAAAAATGCGAGACTGTCTTATTACAAGAGCGTAGATGATAAAAAGTTATTTCCTCGAATACGAATTGAATTCATAACTGTCATATCTACAGTTAGATACCACACCACTGCGCCACGACGGCCTCTACATATATACCACGCAATTATAAAATGTCCTACACTGTAACAATGATATGAACTCGCTCTAACTGCGATATAAATGTATCCGAAAACCAGATTAGATTTCTACTTGCCCTTATGTTTTATCTCTATAAGCCCTAATCCCCATTATCTTGAGATTGTAACACGTAACGAGTTAGAAGAATGATCTAATTTAATGAAACAGTTTCAGTCTTAATAAGAAAGCCTTTTTGTTATACGTCAATTGCTTCAGACCTAGTTTTTGTTTAGACAAAGGATGACTTGGAAGGTTGTTTTATGTTGATTTCTATGATAATGTGTTTAACTTTCGCATTAAAGACGGAGGTTTTGTGCAAAGAAAAAGTAGTGGATGATTTGAATTTTTTTAACCTGGAAAATAGAATTAAATAAAGAGGCCGTTGTTGTAATAATACTTTTGTAGTAACGGTTTGACTACAAAGGCCAGGTAGTTGTTGTAAGTTCAATTTCAACTCGAGGAAATGAAATATTCAACATTTTCACTCTGGTAAGGAGGCAAAGCGCGGCGTTGAGTTCCGCCTTTAATTTCAGACGGAATGTGTAAATACTATATTATCCTTTCAATAATCATATTTAACGAAGTGGCACATTGGAAATAAATTTACTTTTATTTCTCCGCTATGTGATAGACAAATAGTGATAGTGATAGTGTGATAGTGATAGTGTGATAGTGATAGTGTGATAGTAATAGTGTGATAGTGATAGTGTGATAGTGATAGTGTGATAGTGATATTATGATAGACAAAGTATGGCGTTAGATTACGCTACTCAACATGCAATGTCTGGAATACGAGCGGTTTGCGGGGAACGGAGTATTTATTAACAAATTATTTATGTCTACCCTCTTAAGCAGGAAAATGCGTGAAGTTGGTTTTTTACTATAATGCCTAACAACAAATTTAAACTGATGAAACTTTGATTAACTGAATTGAAATTGTTTATAAGTAATAACACCACTAAACATCAATATTCAACAGGTATTTTAATTCAGTTTTCTATAACGACTTAAATAAAAGTCATTCGCGATTCAAAAGGCGTCGAAAATGAGGGAATAATATGAATACGTCTTACCTTAGGATGACTGTCACGTAGGCCATTGCTACGGTCTACGAGGTGCGAGCTACGAGAGGTACTGGTGGTAGAGTGGTTAAACTCGAGAAAAATTTAGTTTCAAATGAAAAATGATCACAATATTTGTTATTCTTAATTTATTTATCAATTACTTGACTGATTTAGATGTTTGCTAATTCTACATTCTCGTATGTATATAAAATTCCTAGGTTACTGAGTGACTGACAGACAACACAACTAGTTATCAATATAATAAAAAAATGTTAAGTGCGAGTAGGACTCGCCCACTGAGGCGTACATACCAATTTCTCAATTGTAGATTAACGGGAAGCTTACAGGAGTATATATGTTTTTAAACATTTTTTTTTAAACATTTTTAAAGTGTTATTCCACACTTAGGAAAGAAAAATACTTATTTAGAAAACGTATACAAATTTGAACGCAGCGGGACTCGAACCCGCGCCTCCTGGTCGGTTTCCAGGAGGCGCGGGTTCGAGTGCCGCTGCGTTCAAATTTTTATACGTTTTCTAAATAATTACTATTTCATATATATGTTCTTATATCTCTCTATAGTCTTATTTTTTAATGAAATTAATAACTAAAAATATTATATAAACACCTGTATACCTAATTTTAAATACCTTAAAATTTTTACTTTTCGAATTTTTCCTTTATTTGTGTTGTATTTGCAATACTTTGTGCAAAATTTCAAAAATATAGGGCCACGGGAAGAATAGATTTTGATTACGTGGCGAATTTCATATAAAATGCAGCGATGCGCTGCATAACTGGTTGTAACTTTTGGTTGCGTTGATTTAGAAACTTGAATTTTTCTGTGCTTTTAAGGACTGAATCTTGGATATCTGAATATTTACTGTAAACGTGACTGGTTGTGGGTTCGATCTCCACTCGAGGAAATTAAATATTTATTTAAATTTATATTTCTATTTTGCGCTCTGGTGTCGAGGCAAAGCGTGGTGTTGAGTTTCGCCACTCAACACTTAATGCCTCTAGAATTCGGTGGGAAATGAGGAACGGAGTGTCTGGGTTCCCTCTGTCTATCCTGCTGTGTGCGGGATACACTGTGAAGATTTGTGAAACCGTGTCGCTAGTGTAGCATCATGAAGAATAGGCTATCAGGTCTTTTTTAGTAGGGTAGACAAAGGGAACCTAGTGTTGAGACATTCTATTAATCATGCACAGCTAAATTTTTAACACATTGTATTAACATGCAATGTGTGAAAAAAGTGGCGGAACTTCACGGTGTGCTTTCTTTTGTTGCCAAATGTTTGTCTATAAATTCTCTCGTTTCTGAAACAAGATATTAAATAAAACAGGCGGCTTCACACTTTTCCCTACTTATCAGGTTAAGCAGAGGAAATCTAAGTCTAGTCAAGACAGCCTCCATTTTTAAAGCGTGGCGTTAAGTTTTGGCATTCAACACGCAATGTCATGAAAACTGGATAAAAAGTTGAGAACGGAGTGTCATAGCACTAGAGGGAACCCCTCTGTCTACCCTCCTACTTGTAATTGCAACAGCGTAAAGCTAAAAAGGAAACTATCAATAAATATGTATGCATTTCTTATATTCTATGTAAATGTAGTCGATTTGAATAGATGCGATAAGTCACGCCTTTGCAAAACCTATCGGTGAATCTTTTAGAAAATATGAAAAGAAGCGTATTTTTAAAGTTTAACTTGAGTTATGAGCGTGCATAATGTTTTATGCAGATTTAATTTGGGCTTTATTAGGAAATTCAAAATTCTTTATTTTGGCCTCGTATGTTCGTCGAATATACAAAATTTATATTTTTATAATATTAATGTAATTTTCCTACTTAAAATGATAGATAATATTTAAGTTTGAAAATTACAAGAAAAATTTAATAACAACTAACATCTAATATGTAAACTTAACTTTACGGGCTAAGAAAGACATGCTTGCCTTGCCTGGTCGGTTTCCAGGAGGCGCGGGTTCGAGTCCCGCTACGTTCAAATTTTCATACGTTTTCTAAATATGTATAAGACATGCTTGTTTAAATTGAAGCGTCGACTTAGAAGCTTGATTTTATTGGGCTCCAAGGGACCAATGACCCAAATAGTAGATATTAATTTCAGCTCGATGCTTCTAGGCGACTTCGAGATAAATGATCTTGACAGACGGACAACAAAGTCATACTATAAGAGTATCGTTTGGTACTTTTGTGGTGCGGATCTATAAAGAGAACTTCGTGATGAATTAATTACTCCAATTCCATATTACAGTCCTTCTTTTGTATGTTTCACATTATTAGTGTTACCTTATATTGATACTATAATAATAATGTCTTCTTACAGAATTGAGCGTTATGGACCAATCACGTTAGGCTAAGACGCTCATAATCCAATATGATAACAGCTTGACATACCCGGATCAGACAAGACAGATAGCCTTATGTCCTGATAATGGCACATTGTCGTATGAAGATAGGAGTTAGTACTTGTGAAAAAATGTAATAAATGTACAAATACTCTAAAAAAGCAGCTTCATGTTTTTATCCGAATGGCTAGTTAGGCAAAGTAAAACTTAATATTGAGACACTTGGTTTTCTAAATTTGTTCCATTTGAAATATTAATAATAAATTAATTTATTTATAATTTTTTATGCTTCACGCTGTATTTCGGACATAGCAGGGTACGTGGAGTAAATCTGGGAACCTAGTGTTGAGACACTCCGTTCCCCATTCAGACACTTCCGTTCCTCCCTTTTTGCCGAACTCTTGAAGTTTTGCTTGTTGGGTGCTGGAACTCAATGGCCTGGTTTACCTGGTTACCAGGGCGAATCCTCCTAAATGGGAATCGAACCTGCATCTTGTCAAGTCATACGTCACATTTTCAATCACACGCTGTCACACTGAGCCACGGCGGCCTTAACCATATCTACAGTAATATTGAATATTGATAAAAAAAAAACACCAAATCATTTATATAGAATTTAAGATAATTTTATTTTAACAGATTCTTTGGAATTATACAAAAAACGGATTTTCTGGTAAAAAATCGATTCCAGCGCCATATTTTTGTTAATCCATGAATGATTTACGTGTCCTTTGTTCAGATGTGTGTAATCGAAAGCATTTTCAATAGATATTTTCATGCAAATTGCTTATGTAAAATTCGAATATTTCAGATTCAATGCTATATAAAACAACCATTAGGAGTATAAAGCGGTAGTGGCGTCACCATTGGTACAATTGCTAAAAAAGTGATGCAAAATGTGCTTTAAATTTTCGTTGGTTTCTAAAGAATAGGATGTGACATTTGAATAATTTGGACAATTGAAATGACGTCAAGAAATTTTAAATATCTGAAAATGGTTTACGCTGGTTATGTTGTTGTCGCTCATTTGTGTTGTTGTCGGTCAATTGGTGCAACAACGATGTAATTACACTTTTTTGAAACAATAATACTTAATGTGTTAATGGTTATTTACACCAAATGAGTGACGTGTGCGAAGAATTAAATAAGTTTTTCAGTTAGATCGCCTCAAGAATCGAACATGTACTTAACAGACAATATCCTGGCTACATTCCATAGAGCAGAAACTGAAATTCAATAATAAAAACTGTATACCTTAATTGGACTGACTGTTCTTTCATTCCATTAAGCCAATTAACTGCACTGTTGTCTTGCGATTGCAATGGGGAAATGTTAAAATTGCCATGATAAGATACTCGGTGGTAAAATTATTATGCTGTTATTTAACTCTAGTCACGCATCCTGGCTTCTCTTTTTTAACCGACTGCGCAACTCAAAGGGAGTATAAATATAGTAATATGTCTGTTTCTATCTGGTTTTCTCTATAAAACCTAGAGTTGATTGATGACTATTACGTCAATCAATTACGTTTTGAGTGTCGAGATCTATTTTTTAACGATGGAAATCTTGTGTAGAGCTCTGTTAAATGTAAATCGACACTCGACTGTTAATTCCAATAAATTCCTTTTTATATAGATTTATTTCAAACGAACGAACGAATCGAAGAATCTATGTATTTACTTAATATTTCTTTGAAGATCAAGTCGTTTTTTATCTCTGCTTTTTTTTCCAGCTTCAAACTGTATTCCGCATACAGCAAAAGTCAGTATTTCCAATCACAATTCTAAGTTATAAACATATAAATTTTACCAAAACGTAAAACTTGGTTTATATTTTCTAACTTACACGTTAATACACAAAAAATATATACATACAAAAACGATCTATCCAAAAACCGAACTAACTTACCCTATACAACAAAACAGTCTGGAGTATGCGATAACAATAATTATTATTTTAGTTAAAAGCTTGATCAACGAATTTTAATAGGTACCCTCAAATTTTCAGCTCCTGCAAAACACTAATGGAGTATCCCCGACCAAACAGAGGTGTTGTTTGCTGACTAAATTGATATTATTCTATTAAATTTTAGATTTCATAGCGAAAATTTCCAATGTTAGTTAGTTAGTTAGTGTTTTCTTTGTTGTCTTTATTACGTTAGGGTGGAAATTGAATATAAATATTGTTTATATATTTCAATCAGGTGTTTTTCATTTTATGGGAAGGTTATGGTCGTAGATTTTTTTTTAGGATGCATCCCGCATGTAGCAGGGTAGGGAACTAGTATTAAGCACCCCTTTTTCCATTTTCTGCCTAATTTTCGAAACGATGTCTCATTGTTTGAATCATATATATATTTTCTCAAACTTGAGGTTGCTATGTGCAAGCCTACTGGCTTTTATAGTGACTCCAAAGGAATAGTGAAGATGGTATTATACTTTGTCCCTGAGAAATTTCTGCCTGAGATTTCAACGTTTATACATACCTATATGTTTTTTTATGAAGGCATTCCTACATTATCGTATCACAATGGGACGGCTATATATTTATTTGTTTGTTTATAAATCTGATTAGGTAAAATGGCTGTTGTGGCTAAGTGAGACTGCTTCTGGAAAATCACAGCAATTATTATATGATAATTTTTTTCATTTCTCTTCTTTGGCAAACGAAGCGCAGCTTTGAATTACGCCATGCAATACACAATGCATTGAATGAAAATCGTGCATAAAGTGAGGAACGGAGTGTGTGAAAAAATGTGAAGCTGAAAATGAAAATGAACTGTTTTCTTATACTTAACTTAACTTAACTTAGCTTCACGCTTTATCCCTTGCGGGGTAGTCAGAGAGAACGGAGCGCCAAACGCTACGGTCTCTACATACCTCTTTCGCCTCGTCCACTGTCATCAACCTCTTCATACATGCCCTTCGGGGGGTCCTCATGCTTTTTACGTGACCTTCCTCCAGTATCTTTGATACTGTGTTTTCGAAGGTCAACCGAGGTCTCCCCCTACCTCTCTTACCGCTCACTTTTCCATCATAAATCTTTTTTGCCATTCTTTCATCACTCATTCGTTCGACGTGCCCAAACCAGCTGAGCACGTTCTTCTTCATTCTCACCGTGACATCCTCGCTAGTACCTGCCATTCTGTGTACCTCTTCATTGCGGATTCGATCAGCTAAGCTG
>JAAIXJ010000053.1:496804-583474 GCA_013403705.1 Heliconius hermathena | reverse complement strand
TTCAGAATGAGCTCTTTTCTACTAATCAAGCCCTTTCATTAGACACCTATATTGAGGTAGTTGTGTAAAATATGTAATCCGCCATTTTGTCGCGGCGGCCATCTTGAATTTTATTTTTTTATAGTGAGCTCTATTCTACCAATAAAGCCCTTTCATTTGATACCTATAAAGAGGTTGTTGTGAAGTAATATGTAATCCGCCATTTTATATCGGCGGCCATTTTGGATTTACAGGCATAATTTTTTTTTATTGTATTGTCATCTATATTAAGAGTGGGTACCAAATATAGATCGATCTGGTGTCAGCAAAGGGGTAAAATTCCAATTACTAAATTTAACCCAAACAAATAAATAAACTGGCCAAGCTAAATAAAACCATTTAAAAAGGCACGGACAACCAAAGTCTGTGGCGCCTAACAACTCATATTAAAAAAAATCAATGAAAAAGCTTAGATATATATGATAAAGATTATTTTTTGTATTTTTAAGGTAAGCAGAGTCCTGTTAGTTGTTTAGTTATAATTTTTTGAATGTCAGTTGAGTAGAAATCCTAATGTTAAGTGATAAACACACGTAGGAGATTGATCGGTAAAAATTATATTAACGACGCAATATATTCCGAAGCGCGGCGCAAAGTGGAGAGCGGAGTGTTTCAACAATAAGGCTTAATTTCCAAAGTCTCGGAAATTAGGCGGAGAGTGGAGAATGGTACAACTTGACACTGGGTTCCGTATAAGTTAGAGTACTGTTAGAAACAAAGAGTATTGATTGTTAATTAAATATAAACAGATATTGGAAACAAAAATAAATATATATTTTTAAAGTCAACGCTATAAAACATCTATTTGAAATTAATTGTATATGTTACCGATTTTATTTTATTCTGATTCCCTTTTACAAACTGGAAATATTAACAGATTTTTTTGTTTCTTTTTTTATTTTTGTATACCTGTCATGTATATGAGGTTTAGACAGTTAAAAAATATCTAGGTAGTATTTTTTATACTATTGCCTATTGACTGGCGAAACCCGACGTCGAGCTTAACCAAAATGAAAAAAAATATAACCGTTTTCCAATATTATTGTAGTAAATATTAAAAAGAAAAGCTTCATTTAAAATCAATTGTACACACAACCTCTCTCATTATCTCACTGATTCGAAAGCTAATTAAGCTCGAAAATTAAAGAGAAACTTTCATACTTTAGTCCGCATTTCCATTTCGCTTGACCCAACAAAATTACGCCGATACGGATATATGGGAAGATAAAAGCGTTTGAAGGAAGGCAGTTCTCTAGGGATTATGTACTAATTTAGAAGGTGAGTTCTGGACTGAATGTCTCGATAGCAATGTTGCCTTTGGGAAACTTTGCGGTTATTTAATACTAGCGACACACATACGGGTTCACCCGCTGAAAAATATTGTTATATTATAACTAAATTATACAACATATTTATATAAATTTTAGCCCATATGTTATTCAGATGTATAAGCTTTATTACTAAAAACTTAGTCCAAATAGATACAGTCGTTTTTGTGTGAAAGTGGAAGAGACATCCATTCTCACAAACTTTCACATTTTCACTGGACTGAATGTTTCTATAGCAATGTTGCTATAAATATACTAGCGATCCGCTCGCGGCTTTGCCCGTTTGAACACAATTATTTATTTTCTTATGTGGACTATTTTTGTTTTATTATTACTTTATCATTTCGGCTAATTCAAAACAGCTTATAGCAATTTTATCAGAAGAAAATATTATATATTGAAATAACTTTTTTATTTGTAAAGGAATTGAAATAAAACAAGTACTAAATGTTAAAAGAAGTTTGCCACAATACAATAGACAGGAAGGCAGAATAACAGGAATTGATTCGGTTAAGCCTTAGTTTCTTAGATAAGCGTTACAGTCTTTGCGTTTATGCACATGCAAACATATAAACCGACAAATAAACAAAAAAAAAATCATTGTTTTGGTGTCTATTATTTTGTTAAATGCCACAAATAACAATTTCTGTCATATATCTTTCATGTACAGACATCGATCAGTTACGATTTTATAGTATGTACAGATAATATACAGGATGATTGGAAAATCGATAGACAAACTGAGAGAAATGATAGAGGAGATATTTCTTAATGATTTTTACCTCAAATTGTATTTATGACCTAAAATATTATTGTTTTCGAAATACTGGTTATTCAAAAAAAAAAAAATTACTTAAAAATGTTCTAAAAAAAGCGCTTTTTTCCACCTACTGTTAAAGGAATAGAAAAGAAGGAATAGAAAAATAGAAAAAGAAAACAGTAGTTACTCTCGGGATATGGCTTTGTACTAATTTAGAAGATAAGTTCTGGACTGAATGCCTCTATAGCAATGTGTCCTTAGGGACACTTTGCGGTTACCCAGCATTATGTAGATGGAGTGACTTTGCTTAACTTAAGTTACGTTTTGTAATTAAGTTGTTGATTGTGGACTTTTATTTTATATTGGATTAATGTTTACAAGGATTTTATTTGGTTTAGTTGCTTTTTGTTTAAATTGCGTTAGGTGGGTGGGTCCAATTCTCAAAGAATACATTTTATTTCGGGTAGAATTAAATTTGTACATAAATTTCGTGTAAATTGTTCTAAAGTTGATTATGAAAATGAGTAAAGATATGAGTAATGACAAATATTTTTATAAAATCTCCTTACGCGATGTTTTAGACGGTAAAAGTAATTTCATCACAGGAGGGGTAGCGATCTAAGTATAGTTATTTGGGAACACCTATATACATATAAAGCGTTCTATAAGCACAGGTCAGTCCATTGTTGTACAGCATTTCTATACAAAGCCACGGTGATTTGTTGGTTATTGTTTCGTGCCTTAGATCCTAATTATTAAACCTTTTACCATTAAAATGAAACGCATATTAACTTTTTCCGACCAAAATGTTAATTATTATTTATTTTGTCTTTATAATTTTTCGAATATTTAGCTTTTACTTTATAATTTTGATCTTCATGCCTTTTAATTTTATTATTTTTTACAATGTTTCGTTCTTAACTTTGCCCTAGCCCACTTCTCTGATATCAAATGCATGTGCTATACAAATTACAAGCCCTTGGCTTTTGTTTTTTTTCAGTTTAGTTTCAGTAGGCAGTAGAGATCCAGTGTTAAGACACTCTGCTCCCCACTTTCTGCCGACTTTTGGAGGCATTGCGTGTTGAGTGGCGGAACGCAACGCCGTTTTTTCTTCGACACCAGAGTGATATCGAAAATATTAAATATTTAATTTCCTCGAGTGGGAATCAAACCCACAATCTGTCGCGTTTACAGTCACACACTTGTGCCACGACTGGCCTCCTCTTGACTTACTTTGCCTAATAACGCATTAATATCCTTTGTATACCTGTAGTATTAAGAACTCGTATCAGACTTTCTTTATTTCTATCGGAATTTGAGACATTACGAGTTGAGTAGCGAAATTTAACGCCGTTCTTTAATATAAGCTGATATAATCAAATTTCCTACTATTCCTTCTCTTTTAGCGATATAATATTTCTCCAAGAAAGATTTAATTTCATTCTCACTTATTCAAATACATCACAACTGCGTCAAAACGGCATTACAGAGCAAAATTAAATATTTTCATTTAATCTTGAAAGTGATCTCCATACTCCAAGGCGAGGTTTTTAAAGAAACATTTTTGTTAAATTTTTCTGCCTAATGATAATGTAAAGCATACATACATACATCAATATGCATGGAATAATCTGAATGGAAATCAGAAATTAAATTTTTCATCCGCATACAAATATCATTAAAATAATGTGTTGCTGTATTTGTTCTTTTATTTTGTTTTTACTGGCCTTTTGCCTTTTATTGTAAAAAAAATAAAAGCGTTGTGTTTTTTGTTATATTGATTTTAAAGGTAGAGCATAGAGAATCTTGTGTCAAGTGACTTCTCTTTTAATTTTTTGATTAAAAAGTGAGTTATCAGTAGTTGATATGTACTTATACAGGAAGTAACTCGATCGACGGATCAACGGTTGTTATGGTTCTGCGGTTGTCAATGGGTAAGCGACCTCACTACCTATCCATTTCACCCTTATGTACGTTTAACGATTTTCAGTAGTTTAGCAGATATTTGGAAATTTATTTTTTGCAATGGTTTGATTTGCGCTCATATTTTTTAACACTGTAGCTCAATAGTATGCCTTTTATATCATACTAGTGGCTTGCCAGCGGCTTCGCCCGCTATAAACTATAATACATGATTATTGATTTAATAAGCAGAATTGATTGACAACTAAAATTACTTCTAATATGATTTTTTATTACTTTAATACAGTACACGTAGAAAGGATGTTTTTAAGCATTTTTATATAGATTTATTTCAAACGAACGAACGAAGCAAAAAATCTTTGTATTTACTTGATTTTTCCTTTTAAGATCAAATCGTTCTTTATCTCTGAGTTGAACTGATCATTGATCTGTGATCAAATCGTTCGTTATCTCTTAACAGTTATGATTTATGAAGGTCTCTCTCTCTCCACTAACAATTAAATTTTGTTTACTTTATTGTATAAAATATTATATAATAGTGCTTCAAAAATATATATTTTTATCAACAGTCATATAATCAAATTATTTCGAATGTCATTCTTTAGCCAGGAATCTTACCAGCACGATTGCTATATAACACTCGCAGGCAAACTAATGCCTTGAGTTCATTCAAATGACGATAACTTTTTTTAATGAACCGATTTTGATGAAACAAACTTTAATTGTTAAGTTGAGTTAAAATAAAGCAATTGGTGAAACTTTCAAGTAAATCGGTTCAGTACTTTCAGAGAAAAATGTGACCATACGTATAGACAGACAGACAGACAAGAAATTAAAAAAAACCTTTTTGCTTTCTATTATTCTTTTTAAGTATCCCTCTATCCATTTCAGTCAAAATTACTAAATGTACAGACAAAATATTTTTACTGTCTTATTATGTATAGGGATAATAGTTTAAAACTATCGGCTTATAAATTTTTGAAATAGCATCGAATCAAAAATCCTTTATAAATAAGTTAAAATTTTATCAAAAACTTACTGGTGATTACTTTCCAGAAGTATTTTTTTTCGCTACAGCCCTTAGAACTTAAGTTTTTGATAAAATAAAATACAGGTATCTAAAGTTGCTTTGATTATTTAAAATATTTTATTTTATATTTACACACGCCTGTATTTTGAGATGGGTAGAGGGAACACAAGAAAATATGTGTGGTGAATAACATAGATTAAAATTACTTTTATTAGATAAAGATACACATGTAGATGGAAATAAACTTACCTAAGCCCTATCAATATTTTTCATAATACATTTGTAGTGTTGATGATGGAAGAATAAAAGTCTACTTACGAATAGCACTGAGTTTAATCAACACCACTTTAAATATACATGCAGTGTTAACACAAATAGTAAAACACGATTATACACGGCACGATATACAGAAAAGTCAATCACAAGCAAAAATATATATAACAACACGAAAGACACAAATTTGGAAAGAAATATTAGATAAGACAAAGGAACGTCTGGAAAGCACATCGAGTGGGAAGCATCGACTGTGTTTATTAAATATGCCGTCGACAAGGGGGTAGGCGTAAATATTACGGCACCTTAACGGTTCAGTCGACGGCAGTGAACGCTTTCATATAAATAAACTACATACGAATACTTACTACAAAATATATAAATTCTATTAAATGTATGTATGTATATAAATGATAAACAAATAAATTACAATATTGAAATACATAAATGACACATATTAAATAAACTATAAATATAAATAATAGTTCCCTACACATTTTTATATAGATGCACTGCGTCGAGTCAGGCACGTCTCCAATGTGGCACTATGGCGTAATAGTGTATGCATGTGAAATTTTAATATATTATATAAATTGCATTTGGTATTTACAGTAGCTTTCGATTTGATTTTAGATTTGTTAACTAGTAAATTAAAGCTAATATTGTTATTTGGTTAATCAAACGAAAAATAAATATATAATACGTCGACAATGAATGGGTTATTTCAAAAGTCTGAATATTTACGAATTTGAATACCGTTTTGGGATATTTTTTTAGCTTCACGCTGTATCCTGCACATAGTAGGGTAGGCAGAGGAACCTTGTACAGCGGTACTTACTATCATGAGAATATTAAAAAGACGCCATATACATCTTTAAAGGATGAGTGAGAAGATAATGAATGGAAGGAAAACATTATCAGCGTAAATGGGAAGATATTAGAACAAAAGAATTAATTGGTATATCTAGGAAGTATATTTAATGAACACGGATATGTACTACTGCCAGTAACAGAATTTAAGGCGCCTTTTCTTCATTGATGAGACGGCGAAATACCAACCTAGTGGCAATGGAGCGCTGAAACTGACGCAGCAATACGTGCGTAGAGATGAACGCTGTGCATAGATGTAATTTCTTCGTAGAATATGCGGAGTATCAGTAATAAAAAGATAGAATGGCAGGTACCAGCGAAGGTGTCATAGTGAGAACGAAGAAGAACGTGCTAATGTTAAATTATATGTCTCTCCATTCTCTCTGGTATACAACCATCTAGGGATAAAGCGTGTGACACAGGGCAGGTTAGTTTTTTTATAAGTATATGTAATTATACCTATCTATACTTATAATAAAATCGTAATTGATCGGTGTCTACATATGAAAGATAAATCAGAAAAACTATTACAGAGGACATTAATTACTGTAATAGATATTAAAACAATGATTTTGAAAAATCTTGCTTGTTTTCTGTTTATCTGTTTTTCTGTGCGTTTGTTCACGCTTATTTCAAAAACTGCTATACCGATTTAAATTAAATGTTCACTATAAGTTTTTAGGAAGCTTTGCTTAACATTTAGTGTTGATTGTATTACAAAAAAAGTCTTATTAAAAATAAAATAAATAAAATAAATAAATAAAGTCTTATTAATTTAAAGTATGTTGATCGACAAAATTGCTACTTGATAAAAGAGTTATTTTATACAACTGTTTTATTAATTTGGCTAAATCTTTAGTTTTCAATATTTTATTGTTTGATATTGTTTGTAAAATAATTATTTGTATGATGATAGAAAAAAAACAGATTGTATGGTGGTAAAAAACACCGAGATTACAAGATTTAGGATTCTCAAATGTAAGTTCACGTCTATAGAATAAATCATATTAAAGAAATTTTGAAAGATTATATTATTTTCCTTTTTTTATATATATTGTTTGTAATTATCTATTATACATATAAATAAAATTTAAGGGTCTGTCTGGGATTTCAAAATAACCGTGTTTTTTCAAATGCAAATACATCCTTTTTTACACGATACCAAAACAGAAACAAACAATAGGTATAACATTTTTTGTGTCTGTATGTCTTTATGCCTTCTGCTCTTTTCTTATTGTCCTTCTGAACTATATGTTATGAAACTAACATTGAAAATTAGAGGGCGTTGTTGATATACAATATTTTTTATCGCATAATTTTCGCGGGTCAGAAATTACGCGGAAACATTTATGTACTTATCGCCTACCTAAATATATATAAAATAATCAAACACTTTTTTTTAAATATCAATAAATTACCAAAAACATTTAAATTACGATTTACTTAGTGTTATATATACGAGGATGTGTATTTGTACACATGTATAAAAAAATTGAATTAAACAAGAATCAAACTATTAACCACTAGAAAATTAACACTTTCACAACAGTTTGTGTTTGAAAGATAATTTCCTTTGGAATGGGGACCAATTGAACATAATTCATGAACAAACAACATAAATAATAAAGTAAGCACTATAATAAATTATAAGTAACAGCTTTTGGGTCTGAGGTCATGATGTGCCGTTGGGACTACTATTTCTAGAGGATGCCTCTATAATTGCTTTTTTCCTTCCATCTCACTTTTCTCCTTTAATAAAAAGAATATGTATAGTTGAGGCCAGTCGTGGCGCAGGGCCACAAGGTGTGCCTGAAATTCGACTGGTGGTGGGTTCGATCCCCACTCGAGGAAATGAAATATTTATTTACATTTATATTTTCAATTCTTCGCTCTGGTGTCGAGGGAAAACTGCGGCGTTGAGCTCCGCCACTCAACACGCAATGCCTCCAGAAATTGGCGCAAAGTGGGGAACGGAGTGTCTTAACACTCGGTTCCTCTGCTTACCCTGCTGTGTGCGGGAAACAGCGTGAAGCTGAAAAAAAATGTATAATATAAGTTTATCGTTTTATTCTGTTTCTTATAGAAGTCCTTTTTCAAAGTCCTTATAGGACCACTTTGGTTGATGTTTATCAAAACCATTTAACTCAAAATGGAGTGGAGGAATCAAGTTGAAATTAATATCAAATAATTAGGTCTGCAACAACGAGAAAAAGAAAATAAATGTAATCATTTCCTGTAGTGGGGACTGAATCCACAACCATCGTGTTTATCGCTGCACCACGATGTCATAGGATTTTTTTTCTTTTTTTTTCAGTTTCACACTGTATTTCGCACATGACAGGAAAGGCAGCAGGAACCTGGGACACCTAGTGCTAAGATATAATACACCGAATAATTATTCATAGGATTATTCCAATGCCATAAAAGCGATTGTCGCTTATATATTCATAGTTAAGATGTTATGTATAATAGATACTTTAATGGGATAGCATTTAGTCGTGATTAGGTTTAGCAACTACCTCTATCATGGACAAGACTGATTTAGGATATAAAACCTGAGTGGAACAGTATATGACTATTAACACGACGTTACTGGGTTCAATCCTGTTTTAGGAAAAATGTTGTCTTTGTTGTGGTAAGATATGGCAGTGCGGCGTTGGTTTCCGCAAACTAGAACGTATTAAAAATGAATGGAATGTGGAGAACAGAATGTCTTAACTATACTAACTTTTATATCGTTTTATAAATTTTAGAATGCTTATTGGTCCGTACGTTGGCCATGTTGGGCCACCAAATAAATGTCTTAAGAAGTTTCGAGCTTACGCTTAGCTAACCGCATAATGGTCGCTTGCCCCATTTCTACTTAGAAATTAGTTAAAATTTAATCTTTACTTAGTATTTTATGAGGGGATAAAAATTATATACTAAATTTAATTGAGCTGTTTAAACGAAACATTAATTAATCTCAAGGTTAAGCATAGTATTCACATTACGACTGAATGGATGTGCGTTTTGTATATTAGTTTATTTATTCCTATTTATTAAGACCGATTATTATAAATAAAATCAAAATAAATCAGCTTCACGCTGTATCCCGCACACTGCACGGTAGGCAGAGGGAACCTAGTGTTAAGACACTGCGTTCCCCACTTTCTGCCGAATCCTGGAGGCATTGCGTGTTGAGTGGCAGAACAACGCCGCGCTTGTTCTCGACACCAGAGCGAAGAAATGGAAATATAAATTTAAGTAAATATTTCATCTCCTCGAGTGGAGATCGAACCCACAACCAGTCGATTTTACAGTCACACTTTGTATCTCTGCGCCACGACTGGCCTCACTACTAACGACTATATAATCGATTAATTAATACTTTAAAAATTATAAAATACTTTTAATATAAAAATAAGGTTCACGCTGTATTCCACACATTCCTGCTTCTTCTTCTTCTTCAATTCTGGAGCCATTGCGTGTTGAGCGGCGAAACTCAACACCACGCTTCGTCTCCACACCAGAGCGAAAAAATAAAAATATAAATTTAAATAAATATTTCGAGTGGGGATCGAACCTACAACCAGTCAGTCACGTTTACAGTCACACTTTGTGCCCCTGGCCTTTTAATATAAAAAAATATATTTAATTAACGTAACTATAATACAAACCAAGTATTTATTTAATCTATCGCTTCAATAGTCAGATAACTGTCAAAGTAACAATCTGAGCTTTGCGTGCTATGTGACCCTATTAAAGAGAAGATCAAGTTTTTCTAGTAGATTAGATTAGCGTTACTTCTATTTACTGGTGATGTTTTAAAGTTTCATACTCAAAAGGTAAAACGGAACTCTATTACTAAGACTCCGCTGTCTGTTTGTGTGTCTGTTCGTCTGTTGTCGGGTTGTATCTCATTAACCGTGATAGTTAGATAGCTGAAATTTCAGATGACGTATTTCTGTTGCTTCTATAACAGCAAACTAAAAGCAGAATAAAATAAACATTTAAGAGGACTCCCATACAACAAACGTAATTTCTTCAGTCGTTTTTATGGATAATGGTACGGAATCTTTGTGTACGACACGCATTTGGCCAGATTTTTTATTTAGTTTTCCGATTTTGTTCGTATAGCAGGCAGAGAGAATCTAGTGCCAAGACAATCGTTCTCTGCCAGCATAGGAGATGCTATGTATGGTGGAACTTAACATCGCACTTTATTAGATTGTGGATTTTACCAGATCGCGAAAACTATAGTAATTAATATATAGTAGCATCATACGTCGTTCTCCGCTTTCATTATTCAACGTAAGCCCCATCATTTTCAAACGCGAAAATTAAAATTATTCACTCTCCCGAGTGGAAATCAAACCCATTATCTACCTGTACACTACGGTACACTGTCTGTATTAACTACACGACGAGTCCTCAGATGACAAAAAAAGTAGCAGGATTTGAACCCCCATCGCTTTGAAAATTTCGCTATGTCTCAATTTTTATGAGTGTCCTAGGAAAATGCAATATTTATCTTTATTTTGCAACTATTTTCACCAGAAACCTCAGAAACGGAAGTTCCCAAGAGTTTTTTTTCACGTTCCTTCATTGAGTTTTTTAATTAAATCCCCTTTTAGTTTGGTTCTCGGAATTCTTCTTATTGAATAGGAGGAAATTCTATTAGCGCTAACTGATGAATGTTACCAACAATGTAGACAATAGCCTTGATTACAGGTAAAGTTAAGTTTACGTGGTTAAAGATTTCGTTTCTTTTTTGTAGCTTCTCGCTGTATGCCGCCTTTATCAAGGTAGTCGGAGGGAACTTAGAGTTAAGACACTTCGCTCTGCACGCATCGCCCAATTGTAGAAAAATTGCACGTTGAATGGCGAAAAAATAATTCTTTCCAGTGGGAATCGAACTCTCAATTATTGCATTTACGGCTAGACGCTAATATACAGTGTTTTTGTCAGCACCACTTTAATTGAAACCACAGTGCTACTTTTATGACTTAAAAGTGCTTCTAATAGTTCTTTTTAAATAAGGAGTATTTTAATATTGAGCTGACGGCGCTATGGCACAGTGGAACAGTGTGGGTTCGCGCCGGTTGTGGATTCAATTCCTTTCGAGGGAATGAATTGTATAGTATTTTCATTTCCTCACTCTAGTATTATCTCAATATCTTGAAAATTCGACAGAATAACTATAACACAACCACGTTGTTGAAAACACTCCGTTTTCCACACTAGGTTCCCTCTGCCTAGCTAAAAATAAGATTTAGAGAGTTAAAGCTAGTATAATAGCCTAATAGCTATTTGTATAATATAACCCAAATTTTACTTGTGTATTGTGAAAGTGATATGTAGAAACGTGCATACTTTTAATAACCATATAGGTACTATATAGTAATAAGGCGTGAAGCTAAAAAAATCTGGATGTATATCTATCTCTTTTTCATGTTTAATTTATAAAAATACTCTTGTATTTAAACCTACAACTAAAGTTTAAGTTTCAATTTATAATAATCAATTTCTACGTAAATTTTATCTTTATAGCATGTAATTAGAACAAAAACAACGAAACCCTTTCAATACAGTGTAAAAGTAAATTAAATAATAACCGAAAATGATGTTTATCTAGATAATGCTTGCCGCTGTTTTACTTAGTCTTGAAGTCTCATCGTATACGATGAACGTGAATTTGATTTCCGTCTGGAGTAATTCCTATTCAGGGTATATTTTTATCCAGATCTCGTAAGACATGTGGAAAAGGACAACGTCTAACTGAAAAGGTGATGGTTGTGTGCTTGATCACCACTTAGTGGAATGCATTGTTTTTATGTCCTTGCTCTGGAAAAAATCAAGGATGAAATCCAGTTACTATACATACAATGTCTCGAAAATTGGGTGGAAAGTGGAGGATTGCGGAGTCTGATAAGATAAACGAGGCATTTAGTTCCGCGAACAATCACGCAACGTTTCCAAAATAAACATGGTAACTATATTATAGTAATGTATATTTAACTATCAATATAAAGTAATGATGACTTATTCATTACCAACTTTATCTACAAAATCTGGTTTAAATATATGGGTATTTGAATAAAGCTCATTAGTTTTAAAAGGCATGTCCAAAGGCATGTCAAAAGGTTGGCTTTTATAATGTAGTATAATAATACATTTAATCACTCCGTGTTTAACTTATTTGCTTTAAAGTCATTTTTAATTAACCAGCTTATTCAACATGTGGGATGATTCTGGGTTTAAATTCCTTTACATATTTAAATTTGTAATATACTAATACATTCAGTACATTATACATATATTTACATATAATTCGCGAGGCTTAAGCTGAGCAGTAGCTGCAGAAAAACATTTTTAAAATTATTTTACCTTTTTATTTATGAGAGATCAATAAAAAAATATTAAACAATAAAAAGTCTTTTACACCGGACAGTGCTTCCTTATATTTTTGACCCCCGTTTACTATGTAGTTTTTAATAATTAATCGTTTCAATAGGAACAGCGTTGTGTCCGCAATTTTTGTTTTACTGCTTGGTCACATATATTTTATCATTTTTGTACCGTTATAGTGCCCCATCTTTATCTTTCACTTATAATAAATGGAACGAAAAATAAAATATTAAGAATAAAATAACTAACGTTAGTACAAGACGCTGGTTGTCAAAAAGCAGTATAAACCGGTTTAAACCAAACAAATGACGTCACACTACACTGTATATGAACACTCACACACATATAAATGCACTCGTGGACTGTATATATATTAGTTTGAGGACATCATAGTGGAATTAGCGTCTGATTGTAAATGCGATGAGTGAGGATCAAATATCTACTTTGGAGAAAGAAATATTTTTGACGCTCTGGTAAGACAAAACGCAGCGTTGAGTTCCGCCAATAATTTATGCTGGTGATAAGTGGAAGCATAGTGTTTTGCCATTACGTAGAAGCCGTCGTAACGTTGGCATGGCGTCTACTCGTAATTCGATTCCTATGTGTAATGGCTTATTTTTATTTCCTCGCTCTGGTAATAAGACAAAGCGCTGCGTTGAGTTTCGCCAGTCAACATACAATATCATTGGAATTATATTCTCTATATATTTTGCTATAAGTACTTACTACTACTACTGCCCAACTAAGCCACGATAGCGTCAACCGTTTAATTTATTACTTTATCTAATACATCTGTTCGTTGGCAGCTAAATGACAGGTGATCAGGTGATAACAAAAATATATTACTGTAGAATAGTCATTTCTATTTCTAGGACTAATCTACTTTCATATAAAATTCTATTAATTTTGTAGTGTTAGGAGTACAATATTTGATCTTGCGGTAATGACGCCGCTTGAACTAAGCTATTAGTTTAAAATAACAAAAGTGACATATTATATTTATTAAAATTAAATCAGCTTCACGCTGTATCCCGCGCAGCAGGGTAGGCAGAGGGAACCTAGCGTTAAGACACTTTGTTCCCCACTTTCTGCCAAATTCTGGAGGCATTGCGTGTCGAGTGGCAGGACTCAACGCCGCGCTTTGCCTCGAAACCAGAGCGAAGAAATGGAAATATAAATTAAAATATAAATTAAGTAAATATTTCATCTCCTCGAGTGGGGATCGAACCCACAACCAGTCAGTTTTACAGTCATACTTTGTGTCCCTGCGCCGCGACTGGCTTCTGGTTACTATATTAATGTTGATACATTTTTAGATTTATTAAAATAGTATTACTAGCATCTCCGCTTGCGCCGGCAAGTGGATGTTATTAAAGGTTATGTATGACGCTTTATATGTTATTAGTGCCCGAGGTAACTCTGATCACAAGTAAAGTTTAAGGGTTCCGTTAGAAAAATTTACGTGATGTAAATATAGCGTATAGCTATGTATTCGAAACTATAGTTCCCGAGATTACCACTTGCGACCAAATAAGCTCTACAGCTGTGTATTATTTATATTTAGAACTAATTCTATAATTATATTAAGATGTTTAATTATCGGGATTTCTACATTTTTAAAAATATCAGCTTCACGCTGTATCCCGCACACAGCAAGGTAGGCAGAGAGAACTTAGTGTTAAGACATTCCGTTCCCCACTTTCTGCCGAATTGGAGGCATTGCGTGTTGAGTGGCAGAACTCAACATATTCTAGTTATTATAATAAAATATTTGCAATTAATCCGGTTAAAACTCGGTATTCAAATGTTTACCAGTCTCCAAGAGGTACAAAATTCGAGTCCCAGTAGATAAAAATTTTGTTATTTTCAAAAATTATATATCATCGATATTCCAAATAACTTCTATACACAATAATATAAAAAAATAAAAATAATATGAAGAATACATTATGCCTATCCAAAAGCTATTTACTAGAATCTTGCATTTTATACATTTCCTATTTGCTCGAAGCACAATACTTTGATTGATTCCAATACTGTACTATGCATCGTACGTAAATTGAAACTTTGTATAGAAATTGCATTTGTATATTTATATTTGTTTTTTTTTTTTTTTACTTCAATATTAAAGTTGTGCGACCTGCGAGGTAGTGGTCGGAGGTCGTGGTGCAATAGGGCCTTTCCACTCTGAGAAATGAGTTATTTCCTTGTGTCCGCTTTGGCAAGATAAAAAGCAGCGTTGGGTTCTACCACTTAAAACGCAATGTCTTAAAGCCTAGTGGATAGTGGAGATTAGAATGTCTTGACACTACATAGATTTTTTTTTCATGTTTTATTTAAAATTTGTACTTTACGAATCTGGTTTATTTTACGAGATTTTACGAGATGCCATATATACATTACATTACTTCAATACTTTTCGAGGCCATGGTGGCAGTGGTTCAGGCTCTGACCGTAAATTCGAAGGTTTGATCTTCGCTAACGGGAATGAGTTATTTTCATTAACCCGTTATGGCAAAATACTGAAGTTCCAGTTCCAATGTTGCGGAAAATGGAGATAGGAGTCTCCTAGCACTATGTTCCATCTTACTCTGCCATGCTGGAAACATATGTAAATTTAAAGAATTAGATTTTTTTTGTTTTCACGTCTGCACATAACAGGGTAGGCAGAGGGAACCTGGGAACCTAGCGTTAAGACACTCCGTTCTCATTAAGACACTTTCGGTCCTTACTTTTAATCGAATTTCACAAGCGTTACGTAGATCAACATATTATATAATGTTCCAAAACTAGGGAAAATAATAATGTTTATAAGCATTTAATGTCGCTGACTTCGCTAGGTAATTAACTTGTGAGTACTGTCGGTCTCTTTGTGTAATATATTACACGCTTATAAATTATATGTACATTTCTATATTATCTTGTGGAATACGGAATACTAAACAAAAGCATGCGGCTTAAGCGCGCTGCAAATAATTGAAAATAAATATGATTTTCGTTGGATTAGGCGGCTGAGTTTCGTTGTAATGCTAGTTTCGTTATATGTATTTTTAGAAACAATTTTTTTCGACACGAATTTGAGACTTAGAGTGTTGAGTTGTGGAACTTAACGCTGCGCTTCAAAATGTCTCTTAATAATTTTGTAATTCATTCTTATTATTTATACATTTCTACGCAAGGGAAATGCTTGCTAAAATCGGTAATAAAGATCAACTTCTCTATATATATTATAATAAAAATAATAATAATAATTTTCTTTTTTTTATTACAAAAAAAGCGTCCAATGGGAAATGAACACTAACTGCAGTTATGCATTTAAGTAGATATTACACTAAGGGAGCTATTAACAGCTTAACTAATCTAATCATATAAAGGCTATACCCATTTGGTAGAGCTATCTCGAGTAATTGAAGATAGATTGGGTATTAGAAATTGCAAATATATCATGTATGAATAAAATAATAATCGAGATATATATATATATATATATATATATATATATATATATATATATATATATATATATATATATATATATATCGATTATTATTCAATAACATATTGGACGTCATATATTTTGAGACTATTAGATGCTAGGATACTCAATTATTTACATTTCGATATTTAATATGAGTGTGGTAGAATCCCACTAATATTATAAATGTGAAGGTTTATTAGGATTGATGTTTGTTCCATATTCACGCAAAAACTACTGAATAGATTTTAATAAAACTTTACTGCTATATAAATGGCTACAATTAATTTAAAGATTTTGTGTAATTTGACTATATTATATTTCTAGCGTTTGGGTCGCCATTTGAAATATAAATTGTCTACTTAAATTGAAAATTAGTGTACAACAACTGTAATAATTACCTAAGCTGAGTTGGAACCTACAATCATCTGATCTTATTACATACGAAATTCCCTTAATACATTGTGATTTTACACAAAGAGTTTATATTCGGAGGCCAATAATCTCTAAAACATTTCTTATTAATTAGCACTAGATGCTACCAAGGTCTTCAAGGAGAATGCTTGACTGTAAAAATGACAATTGTGGGTTCGGTTTGGTAAACTAATACAAGACGCGGCATTGGATTCCGTCACTCAACACATAATGACATTAAAATGGGCTAAAAAGTGGAGCATGGAGAGAGCGGAGAGTCTATAATCTACCTATATATATAAAGCAGCTTCACCTTTTTTACGAGTAAGAGCCTTCCCTTGAGAGGGCCGTGCTGTAAAAAAAAGAACCAAGTGTTAATACATTCTTTTTTATTTTTCGCTCAATTTTCGAGACATTGCGCATTGAGTAGGGGATCCTTACGCTGCAAAAAAGAATATGGATATAAATGATAAAGAAAGATATATACTTTATATAAAAGATATTTCTAACCATTATAATAAAAACAATGGCTTCTTCAATTTATGTGTAAGGTATTTGAGATTGGTTCTTATTAGAGAATTCCTTCCGATTAGGCAGTTAATACGTTTCAGTCGAGCGGGTTTCTAGAGTGTAGTACGTGAGATAGACTTGTAGCGATTTACTACGAAATAAAAACCGGTATACGTGAGAGCTCATAAGATGTTCCATTTTTTTCGTATGTTACTTTTGAGGCCAGTCGTGGCGCAACGGCACGAAGTGTGACTGTAAAACCGACTGGTTGTGGGTTCGATCCCCGCTTGAGGAGATGAAATATTTACTTAAATTTATATTTCCATTTCTTCACTCTGGTGTCGAGACTAAGCGCGGCGTTGAGTTCTGCCATTCACGAAGCAATGCTTCCAGAAAGTGGGGAACGGAGTGTCTTAACACTAGGTTCCCTCTGCCTACCCTGATGTGTGTGCGATACAGCGTGAAGCTCATTTTTACTTTAAACTCCGTTTGTCTAAATTCCTATTGGAATTTTGAAATATCTTGTACTAGAGGGGCAACTCTCTACATTTCTTAAACAGCATATGCATAGCATGAAAAATTTCAGCATTCCACGCTGCGTAATTCCGGCTGTGCTTTGTTCTGTCAGTGGCCGGTAGAGACTTTTATATTCATAGATTATAAGAAATATCATAGGGAATGGAAGTGACTTAATGGTAATGAGTGTCTTAACACTAGGTTCCCAGCTTTCTCCTTCCTATCCTACTATTTGCAGGATACAGCGTACAAGCTAAAAAAAAAGAATAGTTTTTCGCTTTTTTTCTGTAACTTATACCACATTCATGGAAGTATTATTTGGCATTGCAGCCTTGTAAGTGCAGATAAAATCCTTGTTAAGTATTTTTGTATTTGAAGTTTATTTGATAAATTTATATGCGAATTTTTATAAGGAATAAAATTTTATACAACACTAGTCATCAATCGCAACTATGTTTGCGTTGACATTAAGATGTAAAATAGAACCATGTTTATTTACGTTCTTCAAGAATTTTCAAAAAAAACCTATCTTAGTCGCCTCCTACGCTATCCAACCACTCAAGTTTTTACGTACACTTGTCTCTTGTGTGCTTTGCCTGTTACTTAATAACCAATCAGTTTTATATGTATACATGTATAGAGTTATTCTATTCTAAACTTTGAAACTGTTAGAGAAACACTATATATAATTTCTAAGTAATTTACTATATTAAAATTCTTATCTTGGTATTTTTTTTATTTCGTACTATTTTGCTTGGGCCACACATTTACTAATCTAACCTAACGAGGCCGGAGTAGCGTGCACAATATTTACACATAGTAATATAAATAAAATTGAAAGGTCTGTCAGTGATTTCGACATCTTTTAGCTTATATTATGGTTCTTATAAGTTTCTGAAACATAACTTATACCATAAATTGAGTAACATAAATGTTATTTAGTAATTTTTATTTGTATGTATGCTAAGTTATACTCATATTCAAGCGAGATTTTCGCTATTTTTTAATATTTTAGGACCCCGTAGGACTTGCTCAAGTCCTACGGGATTCGTGTGCTTACACGAATCAAATTAATGATTTTCGTAAATGTCAAATGGTGTTTTTTGTAATTAGCAATCACATTGCTTTTGCGTCAGATCTGTGTTGTAGGAAAGGTTTACATATATTTAAATATGTATAAGCTTCTTTTGTTTAAAAAATTAACGCCATTTAAATCCTTCACCCGACACGGCATTGAGCAGAAAGTAGAGAACAGAGAGTTTTAATACTATGTTTTCTTTATTTTATATACTTACAATTCATTATTTTTTTAGCTTCACCATGACGGCCTCATATTTTTTATTGGACATAATTTCATATAAATATAGCCATTTAATTACATTAAAAAATACAATCCGCTTCATTCCCTAAATTAAGTCACAAATAATTTGGTAGAGCAGTTTCATATCGAGGATACATACATATATTTGAAGTATATCTGAAGGTCAAACTCTTATGGACTTTCGCCTCCACGATACATGATTTTGCGATGAGGAAAACTTATACTGTTTTTTATTTGTTCTCTCTTCTTGTTTTTACTTGTCGTAAATTTCAGATGATAACCGTATGTTCGCAGAATAGTTGGTTTTTTTTATCAGCGTTAACTTGATTTATATATAAAAATTGGTTTAGAAAGTTTTTTATAAGTTTTTTTATTAGTCGTAGTGGTGCAGTGAGACAGCGTCTGACTGTAAACACTATGGTTGTGGGCTCGATCCCAACTCGGAGGAATGATTATGTGAAAATTATTTTAATTCCCACTCTCTGGTAGAAAAAGTAAGTTCCACAACCCTACACGTAATGTTTATAGAATTGGGCGGAAAGTTAAGCTACTAACTTAAATATTTCCACTTGACCGCGCGAGCGAAGTCGCGGCCAAAACTAGTCTATTCTACTTATTTAGAAACAAGTGTGGAATAACACTTTAAAAATAGTCTATTCTAATATAGAAACAAGTGTAAACTACATGATTACTCGTATGTAAATTGCTTCATCAACCTTAGAGAATATATGGCCAAGATCGATGTCCGCTATTGCAATTTCTTTGATCACCAGACCGTAACGGCCCTGTATACAACGTAAACGTTATTATCTAACCGGTAAAGAAACGAAGAGGTTTTTCTAAAGAAAAATTGATATAGCCAAGAGATTAATGTTTAGTTATAAGTTAAAGATTTTCTTGAGTTGAAATATAATTTGAGGTCAGTTATAGTTTTGTTTGTGGTTTTTAAATATTTATAGTATCAGCTTCACGCTGTATCTCGCATACAGCAGGGTAGACAGAGGGAACCTAGGGTTAATACATTCCGTTCGATTGATCATTTTTTCGAGACATCGCGTGTTGAGTGGCAGAACTCAACGCCGGGCTTTTGTCTTAGTGCCAGACCGAAGAAATGCAAACATTAAGAAATAATAATTTATTCCCCCGAGTGGGGATCGAACCCACCACCGTCGTGTTACAGTCACGCTTTTGTATCTCTGCGCCACGCCGGCCTATAATATTTATAGTATTCTTTTTATATTTAAAAATAATAGTGATATTTTTTTTAAATATTATCTTTGTGTTTAAGTAGATTTTGCTTTTAATTAAAGATGCAACTGATTAAGGGGAAATAAGAATAAAACAAGGAAAGTTTTCACATTTTCTCACTCTGGTAACAAGGAACGAGGAAGTGGGCAACGGAAGTGTCTTAACGGGAGCGGAGTGTCTTAACATTAGGTTCCCAGGTTCCTTCTACCTATCTAGCTATCTGTAAGTTACAGTGTGATATAAAAAAATTGGGAAGATAATAATGCCTTACAAAACGTATATTTTTTAACGTAACATTATTTCACAATATTAATTTGATTTTTTTTAAACGTAATTTTTAAAACCACATTCAAACATTATTACGTTTTTAAGATTTTTCTACATTCATATATTTGCCGTGAAAAAACACTTTATATTGTTAAAAATATAGATATCCATATATTTATAGAGAACGTAAAAACTCAAAATTTGTCATCAAGTTCTCTTCTTTCTTTTCATTCTCATTTGCATCTGTTAAATATCATTTGATTTAAAATTATATTAGGCAAATGGAAACCAGCCTGAGTGATATTTATATACCTAGGAGTGTGAAATCACTGTTACTTTTAATGTGGAGGCACATTGCGTGACTGTAAATGCGACGGTTTTGGTTCCCATTCGGGGGAATCTATTACTTACATTTTTTCACGCTGGTAATTTAATATATTCTTAATATTAATATTTTATTACAAGATTTATATAAAGTCATATTAAAAAAAATCACATAAAATTAATAAAATGTTACTGCCTTCTCGTACAGATCATTCAGAACATTATCTACTCCACCTGTCTTACCTGTTACGGTTTTAGGGAACGATATTAAAAATGATAAGTGTTTCGGTTAGAATGTCTTTAATACATGAATTATTTCGGACAAAGAAAAATATATTTTTAAAATGATTTTTTGGAATTATAATACCGTTAATGTACGTTTTACGCAAAAAGTATAACAATATGTATAAATGCACTATGTTAGTGTAACTATAGTAAATTACTGTTTAATTTATTAAAAAATATAGAAAATACATATTTTATGTATGTGTATTAATGTAAATGTAACATGCGACTTCGCCCTTCGTGATTAAAAGGAAATTATAATATAAAAAAAAAAATTGATGGCGTGTTCAGTGATAGAAGTCAACGCTACTTCAACGCTTTATCTTGTTAACAGAGCGAAGAAATGAAAATATAAAATTTTTCATTTCCTCGAGTGGGAATCGAATCCACAACCTCACGTTTATAGTCGCTTTCTAATGCCCTGGGCGATAGCTGGCTTTTAAAATTTAAAATACTATCAAAATCTATAGCGTTATATAATATAGCCTAAAGCCTTCGTCGGCAAATAGACTAAACATTAAAAAAATCTATTTAAACTAGAACTCCCTGTACTTAGCGCTAGATATAAAAGGAGTAAAGAAAAAAGTGGATATATGGATAAAATGATTTATTCCACAACTGATTTAAAACTGACTGGTTGTGGGTTCCAGTTGGGTGGCGTTGAGTTCTGCCACTCAACACGCAATGCCTCCAGAATTCAGCAGAAAGTGGGGAACGGAGTGTCTTAACACTAGGTTCCCTCTGCCTACCCTGCTGTGTGCGGGATACAGCGTGAAGCTGATTTTTTTAAAAATAATTTAACTTAGCATTATTTTAAAGTTATATTTATTGATCTGACGTTATGATTGATTTGATTTTCATTTATATTATTATATCCAGTCCCGTAACTTAACCTAAACTCGTGGCAAGCCTACCTTCCGATCGTTAATATAGCTTATTGGCACAGATTGGATCTATATAAAATTCTCTTTCAAAGAAATTCATTAAATTTAACATATAGATTTCCAACATTTTTGCATGAATTTACATTTTTATGAATATTGTACCTTTGTATATAGTATTTTGGTCAATTTTCTCTTCATTTAAGATCTTAAGTTCAACAAAGAATAGTGTAAAAGTTTCCTTTTTTATAGCTTCACGTTGTATTCTGCAAGCCTAGTGTGAAGACACACCATTGTCCACGTACCACCTTGTTTTCGAGACTTTTTGTTTTGAGTAACGTGATACTTCTCCTTGGCACCAGGTGTCCATTATCATACATCGTTGTTGCACTATGAAAAATTTTTTTTGTTGCGTTGCGTGTTGAAGTAAGTATGTTATAAATTATTTCCACATATATCGGAAATCGGCTATCTACCAATATTCACTAGAAACATGTCGGTTATACCACAAGCATGTCTCGTTTCAAAAAAAATTAGTTTCCACATAATATTTGTATTCAATAAAAAAAGATTCATAGAGTGTGTATGTCAATAAATATAACTGGCTTATTTGAATAAATTGGAATACCAATTGTAAATGCAAACATTGTTTTGTGAAATAGCAAAATAGATTGATGAATTTTCATTTAGAGGCCGTTGTACATCACCGACACACCGGCTGGCTGTAAGCGCGACGGTTATGGGTTCGATTTCGGAGAAATGAACTGGTAACAAGACAGAACTTAAAAATTCTTTGCAATGTACGCAACGCCTCGTCTTATTACTAAGTTCCCTCTGCCTATACAGCTATATGCATAGTAAAGCGTGAAACTGATTTTTCTTAACTTAAAGCATTTCCCTACTCTATAGTAGGGTAGACAATTCTATTTCCTAATGTCACAACACTAAGTTTCATCCACTTCCACCTTATTTCGATTCATTACGTTTTGAGAGCCAAAACCCAAATATCTCGAATATTGAGTGGAAAGTGGGGAATGGAGTGTTATAACACCGGGTTCCCTTTGCACCATGCCATACATACATACATACATGGGTGAAAGCTTGATACTGACATTAATTATCTTATATTATATTTGAATCCAAAACTACCATTGATGCTTTGACACGACCACTGTACTACGACATTCATAATGCATTATAAATTATGAATATTTGTTAAGTACGTAATTAAGTCACCGCTATATATTACTGGAGGTGAGTGAAATGGATTTTCCGCTTCGTGAATTTTTTATGTTTCTACCTGATAGCCTGAGATTTTACGATCCCTTCTTTTATTGAGTAGCTGTAAGCTCGACACTGCATAATAACTTAGATACTACACAGATAACTCTTCATAAATAATCGCATTGTAAACAATATTGTATTATGAGGTGGCGAAACTGAACGCCGCGCTGTGTCTTGTCATCGTATATTTATTACAAAAAAACATTTAGTCTCTGAATTGTTTTATAAATTAACCACATTTAAATCATTGTTTTTAAGCTTTCAAACATAAATTTAATCATAATTAAGTGTAACTTAACACAGCCACTATACTACAACGAGTGCTCAAAAATCAAAATAAACTGTAATTTTGTACGGAAAATTAAAAGCTCATTAACACAACCGTGGTGCGATACAACGCAAAATTTAATTTACAATGATATATTTATAAATATGTTTCGAGGGTTATTGTAATTAGTGTACGTTGTGGTCTTTCGTGTCGAGTGATCGCTATTGAAGTGAGGTGGTATTTGAAAGTATTGGTAGATTTCAACGGGTTTTATAGAAGTTTAGTACAATTATTATTCAGTTTTACGATGTATCTCATAGTAGGGTAGGCAAATAGGCGCTAGTGTTAAGACACTCCGCTCTCCACTTTCTGCAGAATTCCGGAGGAATTGCGTATTGAGTGGCCGAACTCATCTCGCGTCTATTAATAAATAATAAATATAATATTGATCCCACTATCCTGAGGCCAGTCGTGGCGCAGGAGCACAAACTGTGACTGTAAACGCGTCTGGTTGTCTGTTGGATCCCCACTAAAGAGGAAATGAAATATTTATTTAAATTTATATATCCATTTCAACGCTCTGGTGTCAAGGCAAAGCGCGGCGTTGAGTTCCGCCACTCAATACGCTATGCTTTGAGGATTACGGCGGTAAGTGGGGAACAGAGTGTTTTAACAATAGGTTCCTTCTGCCTTGTCTGCCCACTATCATCATATACTCTCCTGACACGCAATAGAGACACGAATTCACAATCAAAAAGCCCATTTTAAGCAGGAACATAAAATAATAATTTTAAATGGAATTTTAAATTTCCATATTGTAGTTGTATAAAATAAAAATTAATTTCATAAATGAATATTCATGTATTCATACAGCGTTTTTGTCATTATATGGCAGATGTGATCGGGAATATCGACTCTGCTATCGAATATAATATACGAAAGTAATATACTAGTAGGTGGTAAAAAAGGCATTAAAGAGTATCTAGTTGGAAGAATAAATGTATTTTTTTGTCCTGCATATAGCAGGGTTGGCACACGGAACCTGGGAACCTAGTAACACTCCATTTCTAATTCGATATTTCCGTTTTCGCTTTTTGCTTAATTCTGGACGCATTACATATAGAGTGGCGGAGCTCAACGCTACGTTTTACCTTGTTACCAGAGCGAGGATTTTTTATGAAAAAAGTCAAATGGTAATATTAAATATTTTATTTTATCGAATGGGAATCCAACCCACAACCTGTCGCGCTTTTGTACCACTACAATCGCACATTTGTGCCACTGTGCCGCGACTGGCCTCAATGTTAGTGTTATATTTTGTAAATTGTTAGGGAGAATTATAGCACTACCGTTGCCAATTTACAATATAAAACAATTGGCATCAAAATACTGGTTTATAAAAATTCTTAAACTGTAATTCATGTATTATTTATCGTGTAAGGCTTCGACCTTTATCGACATTGTAATGGGCTATAACTTAGTGTTAACAACTACAGCATGGGTGGGTTTGGCATGTAAAAAAAACTGCTTCACTTATTTTACTTCATAGCAGGATAGGCAGATGAAACTTAATGTTAAATATTTCTACTGAATTTTCGGCATACTGCATGTTAAGTGGTGGAACTCAACGCCGCGTTTTGTCTACCTCAGCGGAAAAAAATGTTATCTAAATATGCTTCAGAGTTGGACTCGAACCCACAAATTTATATTTACACGCTTGTGCCACTGCGCAACGACGCCTTAATTTTTTTCTAAATATTTAAATATACAAGATTGCATTAATGTTATCTTTATCATGGCTTCTCTAGACTAAAAATTGTATTTCGACGGAAAGTGGGCAACGGCAGTACCTTATCTGAATAGAGTCTAGAATCTATCTGAATAGAGTCTCCAGGTTCCCTGTGCCTGCCCATATGCTGGGGGCATATAGACTCAAACTAAAAAAATATTAAATAAGCAAATGCCGTCGTAGCACAATCTGACAGTGTCTGACTGTAAACCCGATGGTTATAAGAAAATAGAATCTTAACACTAAATTCTTTCTACTTATTCTATAAAGAGCTGGAAGTATGTTGTAGTATATGTGAACATATAATCCTAATCTGAGTTTGAACCCGGGCATTTTGGGCGCAGTGTCCAAAATTTTATACGATAATATACTATTTTTATTCTATTTATTTATTGTTAAAAACATATTATTAATTAAAAAGAAATTAACGAAAATAGAGCTAACAACCTACATAAATTTACCTATATAATATTTATGGGACTATTGGTATCAAAAGACATCATCATAGTCTTGTTTACGCTCAATATTGGATCTAGGCCTCCATCTAAAATATCCACTATTATTATAAAAATATAATTTAAAAATAAAAAAAAATACATATCTTATAATTTTACATCCTGTTTTGTCTTCTTACAAGACAAATAAGAATTAATTCATTTCCCCGAATGGGAATCGAACCCACAAACGTCAATTTCACAGTCAGATGCTGTCCCATTGCGTCAACGGCTTCGGAGGACCAATTTAAAATGCCAGGTCCATTTCTTACTAATAATGAATAGTAGAATCTCATCACGTCGTGAAGTATCCACTATCGGTTACATTTCGTCTCGATTTCAACTGTAAATTACTTCGTACTGTCTGTTAGTTATACTAAGTAACTAGCTTTATTGTTTTCAAGTGATAGATCTAAATTGAACTATGAAGATGGAATTAAGACTATTATAGCGCAGTGGCAAAGCATCTGTTACACATGAGTTTTGTGAGTTCGATCCCCACTTTTCCCTCGCTTTGGTAATAATTAGGTAATCGAGGCCAGTTCTAGCGCAGAGGCACAAAGTGTGACTGTAAACGTGACTGGTTGTAGGTTCGAACCCCACTCGAAGAAATGAAATATTTATTTATAATTTATATTTCCATTTAGTCGCTCTGATGTCGACGCAAAGCGCGGCATTGAATTCCGCCACTTAATACGCAATGCCTTTAAAATTCGGCGGAAAGTAGGAAACGGAGTGTCTTAACACTAGGTTCCCTCTGCCTACCCTGCTATGTGCGGGATAAAGCGTGAACCTGAAACTTTGGTAATAATATTATAAAATTAATCAATAGGCAATAAAAACACTGTTAAAATACTCTGTACCTAATTTTCCGTCCAATTGTATTGAGTGGTGAAACTCAACACAGCACTATATCTTGCAACCAGACGAGTAAAATGTAAGAAAAGTGGGAATCAAACTCACAATCCTTGCTTTTTACATAGTGTTTACAGTCAGTTTAAAAATAACTATATATTATAAAGAGAAGCCTCAATCAGGATCTACGAAAAAAAACACATAAATGCTCCTTTTCGCCCTAACTACCCAATACGAGGGTATTCCTTTGACAAATTATACCGTATACTTTGTACCCAAGCGTTTTCTTTATATATTTATTGTGCCCGGCTAATACTGGACTTTGACTAGATTGAGTTTATTTCGACATATAAATTTTATCGTTTGATGTTTCTAAGTCCTTGGTATTAAGTATTTTGTAAGCACGTCGTGGCGCAGTGGGGCCGTTACACTACATGCGGTTGTGGGTACGATTATTATTCAGAGAAATGAATTATTTCATTTCCTCGCTGTGGAAAAAGATATAGCGCACCGTTGAGTTTCACATCTCAATACACAATGTCTTGATAATTAGGCGTAAAGTCGGGAACAGAGCATCGTAACACTAGGTTCCCTTTGTCTACCTTGCTTTATGTGAAATTTTCTGTAATATATCCTAAACGGGATATTTATATTTAATGTCTTGATATTTTATTATTTTTTGTCTAGACAAAACTAGATGTCGTTACGAAATGATCTCGTATATCGACAAAGCTAGTGTTTCGCTCGCTACTTTGAACTTATTATGACCACTTTATTATTTCACATTGGGGTGAGCGCACCAAAAAATATCTATTCGAATTTTTGTCGAACTGTCGAATTTTCAAAATATTGCGTGTTGAGTGGTGAATCTTAACGCCGTTAAGAAAATAAGATTAAATTAAATATAATTACTCCCTCGACTAAAAATCATTTCAAATCCAACCCACAACCTTAGCGATTACAATTTGATATTGTTCCACTGCGCCACGAAGTCTTCTATATAATTTGTATACATTTTTAAATATTTCATTAAAACGCATTTTATACATAGTACAGTTACGTCACCTTTGTTTCACCATATACGTAGATACTCTTGAAAGAATATCCGTTTATTTAAAATGTAAGAGATTTTTCTTTGTTTCAGTACTGTAGTATCGTTTTATGAGCTCGTAGCTTCGTAGATGCTCTACGAAAATTGTAACAATGTAACCTGCGCTTTATATTGTTGCTTGTTTGGTACGTTTTTAAATAAAATCCTGAATTTAGTATCAAATTCTCTTGTTCTTGTGTCTTAATATTAGATATCGTACTACACTCTTGCGTTGGAATAGAGAACCCTTTTTCTTGCACATTAGGGTAGCCAAAAAGAATCTAGTGTCAAGATACTCCATTTTCTACACAACACTCTATTAGAAGGGTCTTATCTTAAAAAAATCACGAAGATTACACTAAAAATAATGAGAAAATATTAAATTGATTTCAAAATCCGTAAAGTACCAGAGTACCTTCTAGAAAATTTTGTAGATGTTCTATTCAGAGATATCTCAAGAACCGTTGAAATGATTTTGATGATATTTGGACTGTTCCCTAAGTTGGAATATAACTCATTTTAAATAGAAAGAATCATCCCAATGCGACTTTCGGTCTCCGAGAAATTAGTGAAACAACAGAATTATATATATTTTCGAAATTTAGCACACTTGCTTAGAAATCTATGTAGATCACATACTACGTAGATGTCAAACCGATAACTTCCTTTTCAGAAGTCGGTTAAAAAATACAATTGAGGTCAGTAAAGATAAGTTAAAATAAATCCACACTTTACTTTTCCTGTTTATTTCAACACTGATTATACGAAGCAACTCCTAAAAATGTTTTATTCATAAAATTATTTATTTCCTAATAAGGCATTTTACATTAATTAAGATATAAAATGTCTTTTTTTCGTATGGTGTAATAGAAAAAATTGTATGGAACATAGTGGTCTTTTAGGATGGAGTACGTCAATTCGAATACAATAAATCGAAAATTAAATATTGATTTGTCCAAATTTTTGAAAAGAATGTTAAACGACTTAGATTTTAAGTAATTAAATTTTAGTGTTTTATAATTAAGACTCAGCGTGACTTGTTTCAAACTGAACTGATTATGAATTTGATTCCAACTCGGACAATAGAATATTTTTATTCATTCGTTCCGGTAAAAAGGCATAGCGTGGAGTTGAGTTCTGCCAATCAACAAGTAATGTCTCGAAAACCGAGCGGAGAGTCCGGGGTACAGAGTAATTTTACACTAGGTCTACTCTTATATATGCGGGATACAGCGTGAAGCAAAAAAATATTAATATAAAAATGAAATTTCATTATCGACATGGAAAAATCCTGATAAATCACTTGTTTTTCTTTTTTCTTGTACAAAACAATAATTTGTTCTAGATCTATGTATTTCATGTTCTCGACAGCTACTAACTACACGAGTCTCACGCAGTTGTAGCCAGTAAATATAAAATAGGGTTGTCGTAACAGTAAAAAAGTGCATGATTTTTTAAATAGGTTTTTACTAATGCATAGAGAGTTAAAATACATAGAGCGTTAAAATATTCTATGTTACTTTTGAGACGAATGAATGATTTTTTTAATGTACTTAAATTAGTAGAGAGATAAATTGTTATCTATATTTCGTCTCTCTGGTAACAAGACAAAACACAGCGTTGATTTCCGCCACTCAGCTCACAATTTCTCGAAAATTTGACGAAAGAATAGAAAAGAAGAGTCTTAATATTAAGTTCATAAGATACTGTTTTTGCAAATATTGTATTGAGCATGGTTGAAATCCAAAATCTGGCCCAATTACTTATATCATTTGTAAATAGTAAATATATTTAAAATACTAATAATATAAAATTATATTTGACAACCCTAACATGTTGTTTAATTTATCGACATTACCACGAGCGTTGTATTCAATTGGCGCTAATTTTTAAATTTATTAAACAGAGCTTAAACGGTGTAGCTCTGATTAGTAGTAATATAAGAGGGATTACACCTTTTGCGGTTTATGTTAAATACTTTCATATTTTCATTTCTACACTTTGGTAACTAGGCAAAATGGCGGCCACTTAACCATATGCTCTTCAAAAAATGTGACAAGTTCAAGTTCAAAATTTTATATGTCTTCTAAAATATATTTATTAAGTAAAATTATACAGATTTACTTCAAGATTATTAAAATACAGTGCGGCATCTTCTTTCCAGCAGAAACGAGACATTGCTTGCCGAATAAGTCTCAATAAGATGTAGGGAAGTAGAAAACGGATTATCATAATACGTGGTTCTTTCTGCTAACCCAACTTTATAAAAGAAAAATCAACTTCACGCTGTATCCTGCACATAGCAGGGTAGAGTAAATTAGTGCTAAGACACTCCGTTCCCCACTTTCCGCCAAGTTTTGGATTGCAGTGCTGAGTGGTGGAGTGGGGATCGAACCCACAACCAGTCGATTTTACAGTCTCACTTTTTGCCCCTGCGCCACGACTGGCCGCAAGCTATTTACTTATACTCAGAAAGTTTAAATTTGGCATGCAGGTAGGTTACGGAGTGTAGGGGTGGAGAACAGGATTTCTTGAAATTTGTACGGAAAGGGGAAAACAGCGGAATTTTCTATTTTTCATCTTAAAGTCAATGCAAGCTAAGTTGTTCGTTACGCTAATATATAATAAGTTATCATTTTAAGGTATGTCTCTCAAAAGGCTTTATTCGAAAAAAAAAGTAAAATATTGTAGACCTCGATTAATTGCCCGAGTTTACTGACTCGATGTTTGTTGATTGAATATTAGGGACGTTATGATGTCGATATTTCATATATTATTACTTATTATTTCCCTCATATGAGAACGTTATTGCATAGCTGCACAGCGTCTAACAGTTAACACGTCTGATGTGGGTTCGATGCCCACTTGCGGGAAGGAATTATTTTCATTTCCTTGCTATGGTAAGAAGCATAACGCAGTGTTGATTTCTGCTACTGAACTTGCAGCATTATAAACACTAAGTTCCGTCTGTTGCATTATTTATAATATATAATACCAAAAGTAAATACTAACTATGATAATGAATATGATATATGATTAGGGAAAAGCAACTTAGTGTTTATCATATAACATCTGCGCTCCCTAAATTTCGCTCAATTTACGAGACATTGCGTATTGATTGGCGGAACTCAACGTCGCGCTTTGTCATTCATTCCCCCGGATGGAAATTGAACACAAAACCGCCGCTTACATCCAGACGCTGCGCCAATACAGCCTCGCAGAAAATCAAGAATAATAATAATAAATAGAAATATATGAATTCCATAATATTGGTCATCACTACAAAACTGTAGTATGCAGGTGGCCGACTTTTGAGTTAATTGATCTGGTATCTGCCCGCGGCCCGCAAGGAAGGCAATTTTGTGACATTTTTGTTGTTGAAACGTCATAAAATTATTTTTGAACTGTTAACATCACTTTGTTTCTTAGCTANATATAGATGTAAACGAAGTGAGTAAATACTTCGTTCAGCTATGACATTGACGTCTCTTAAAAACAAGAAAGAATAATATATTTTATTATTTAATTTAATTAATACGAACTGGTGAAATAATAGCTTTAAATGTTGTTTCTCTTTTCAGGTGAGTTTATGATTGATAAATGTAAATAATGTTTGTAAAAGTGTGAACATATATTTATGTAATAAATCTCTTTTCAGAGCAACACAATTCTAGTTATAGTTTTACTGTTCACCCTTATATCCAAGGATAATTATAAAACACATTATATATATATATATATATACATACAAATATATAAATAAATAAATTTGTACTTTTTGTAAGAAAAATTAGGAGATACAATCAAAGTTAATGCAGGTATTGATATATTTATCTTGGTTAAAAAAATGCAATTACTATTTTTATATATTTTTATTTCTAATATATTGGCGAACCTGCGAGATTTTGAAAGATAGTAATGGGTGCTAAAGCTGGGAAACTGTATATATATTGTTTATCAGTTTTTGAAGTGTTACTCCACATTTACGAAAGAAAAAATATTTTTACAAAACATATAAAAAATTAAACGTAGCGGAATTTGAACCCGCCTCTTGGAAACTGTCCAAGCGCGCTGACCGCTAAGTCATACGTTCTCATAAAGTTACGTCGAAATTCCTATACGCTTGTTACAACTTATTAATGTTGTTAGCACGACTGCATATATTACATATGATCAGCGTATTTTTCATATATTTAAATCAAAATTACTGTAAGTTCTAAATTTGTTAAAAAATGTCGTTTAAGACGAGAGTCGTCTAAGTTCTATAAGAGCATGTGATTGACTGATTTATGACCGCCGTGGTGAAGTAGCACAGCATCTGACTGTAAACGCTACGGCTATGCGTTAGATTCTCGTACGTTTTCTTTAATTTCTGCCAGTCTACACACAAGGCGAGACAATTTTGCAGTGCGTAGGAACGGAGTGTCTTAATACTAGGTTTGTTCTGCCTACCTTTTTTTTCTTGACGAAATCCTTTTACGGATACCAGCCCGAGTGGGGACTCGAGCGGGTTATGTGGGACGCACGGACCGGCAGATGGTAGGCCGTCCGAATACCCACTAAAACCTCACGGTGCTCCTCCTCGAACGTCACTGGCCGCGAGACGCGGGGACATTAGTCTTCCGCCAAATGCGGCGGCGGGAGCCTGTAAGGCACGTCGCGGAGTCAAGGGTGTGTGGGCACCCTCGACGGCCTGCTCGGAGTAGCGCGCGGGAGCAACCTGCGCGCGACTACTCGGGCCAGGTTAGTAGGCGGCCAGCTTCCTCAAGCTGACCGCCCTCTGGCTTGTTAGGGCGGAAGGCGGCGATCGTGTGCTACCTTCCGGCGACCCGGTCTCTTGCGGCGGATGGCGAGTTCGGCCGAAGCCTCCCTCGCCTGTTCCGACGACTCCTTCTCGAGCACCACTGCCTCGCAGAAGGAGGAGACCGCACCCCACGACGTCTCGCTGCCGGCCATGGCCTTGACCACGGTCGGCAGGGAAGGATCTTGAAGATGTTCTGCCTACCTAATCTAACCGCGGGATGCAGCGCGAAGCTAATGAAATATATAAAATATAAATAAATGAATAAATAAATAACAAGAAACAATGAATCCCACTCGAATGACAATAGACACTCAACGTAGGATTTGCGTGACGCTACTTTGACCTGCATTGTTCTTCATAAACGTCCCTCCATACGAGACCGAGTGAGTTAACCGTATTGTCTCTAAAAATAAATTATACCATTTGCTCAACAGAATGAATTCATATTTTATCCATTTATANTATATATATATACATACATAGCGTGAAGCAAATTATTATTGAGAATGGGAAGAGAATCTTCCGCGTAACACAACGCCGTGATCTGTCAAAATAAAGGAAATTGAATACAACAACAAAAGTTTACTAATACGTCATACATAATCAATCTATGTCTCACACTTTATCATTTTCTGTTAATCCAATATACGAGTATGTGACAATAACCTAAGTTAGTCCCGGAAAGTTTTGTATACGGTATTTTGTGTTTTATATATATTTTCGTGTTTAAACAAATGAAGTGATAAAACGTAGACTTCTGTTGGACATCCTTATAAAAATAATTTACTATACTTTACATTTTAGTTCATTTTTATTCAATGTACTACTCGATACTGTCCCGGCTCACATCCAAGAGCAGTCTCTATGGCTGATGATGTATTCCGATGACAAAGAAATCAACGAAGGGTCAACCTCTGGAAGGTTAAGCTTAATAACAGCGGTCTTAAACTAAATGTGTCAAAGATCGAATACATGGCTTACATGAACCCGTTCTTGAACACTATTTGTACAGGTCCTGAATCATTCGTTAAGTCAAAAAGTTCATATTATTGAATACGATTTAATATCTTCTTCCTCCTGAAAACGGAGAAATAAATTACTTTTATTTCTTCGTCCTAGGAACAAGATAAAGTGCAGTGTTGAGCGCCACTCAACACGCGTTGTCTCGAAAATTGGGCAAGTGGCGTGTGGGGAACCAAGCATCTTATCACTAAGTTCCCCCTGCAGAACCTGTTATATGCGGGATACAGTGCGAAGCTAAACAATAATAATTAATTCCGACCAGTGATAGAAATCGTTAACTTCAATATAATCGTATATCCAACCAGGTCATGAATGAAGGAGAATATACTTGAATAGTTTGTATAGGATATGGGACTCGGGAGGGTCAGCTCTATAAATAAATAATCAATTTTTAAAACATCGACACCAGAGCTATGAGAGATGCCATTTAAAAGATGAATATAACGTTTTTGCCTTTTGATCTAATGATTAGTGAAAAAGGTACCTGAGCGTGACGAATATCTAACCACTATGGTTAGATATTCCATATATTTTTTATAATTATAGAACATATTGACATATTAAGCCGTAAGGGTGACTGTGAGCGCGATGGTCGTGGTTTCAATTCCCATTTGGGGTACCACCCCTCAATACATAATGCCTCAAGAATTCGGCGGGAACGGAAGTGTCTTATTGAGCTATAAGTGGGATACCGAGTGAAGGCAAAAAATTGTCGTTACTTTGTTAATTTGTTAAAAGCTATACAAATATTGAGTTCTGCCACTCAATGCATCCAGAATTCGGTAGAAAGTGGGGAACGGAGTGTCTTAACACTAGGTTCCCTCTGCCTACCCTGCAGTGTGCGGGATACAGCGTGAAGCTATACAAATAAAAATATTTTTAGTATTGCGTCTACAGTCAAACAACACCTCAACGTAGTAAAAACAATCGCGAAATACGTTCTCTTCATACAAATTGCTTCATTTCAGTTTTTCATTATTTCTATGTAATTGTGGTCACTGAGCTTTCATCAGAAGCTTTGGTTGAAATTAAGAGTCAAGATTAAGATTTCTTCTTTCTTTAAAAGAAAGTCAAATCAACGAAATCGGCGGACTGGAATTTTCAGTTCGGATGATTTTTTTGTGGTCCTCGTGGCGCAGCGGAACAGCCTCTGACTTTTAACGCGATAGTTGCGGGTTCGATTTCCGCTCGAGGAAACGAAATCTCTTCATTTCTTTGCTCGAAAAAGACTAAGCGCGGTGTGAACACTGCCCTTGGTCTTTTCCACGAATCAACACGCAATGTCTCGAAAATTGAGTGGAAAGTGAAAAATATAAAGCTGTTTTTTTATTTTTAAAAAAGCAGATTTATGAGGACGAAAAAGAAGTTTGAAACCATGTTTTTCATTTAGCATCATTCTGAAATTGGACCCATTATATTTTATTTATATATTGAATTCAATTACGCCTATAAATTATTTTCCCACATGAAAAAATCGACGAAAAGTATTTAATCATAATTTGCAAACTTTAAATGGCGTCGTCCATCATCCGTGAAGACATTTTGAACTAGAAACTTTTTTCTATATGTAATATATTATTACTCTGTAACACGACACTCGTAATGATATAAGTGATGATATAAAATTAAGTTATCTAGGATTTTTTAGCCACCTCCAACATTGTAAATTTTGTTTTCAGTGCGGTGTTAAGTTACGCCACTCAATACCTGCGTATTATTATTCACTCGATCTTAGGAAAAGGAAAACAAGAAGTCAGATTGTCTTAACTCTGTGGGTACGCAATATTCCGCAACCCATGTTTAGTTATTTATTATTATTATTATTTTCTCTATAAAATTTGTGTTGTAAAGTATATATCTATGTAATGTATAAAGTGATATGGATGTCATACTAGTAAATTATTCTCTTTACTTTCTATGTAGCTATGGGTATATATAGCTATAGCTGCATAGAATAGAATCGTATATTAATAAAATAAATAGCGGCTGAAAAACATGAAAATATTTAAATTTAACATAAATAGTTACATACATTTATAGCATATAACAAGATATAGTTTATATTATGTAGAACTACAGTGAATTTAGAATTTTGATATTTATTCGATACACGTTAGCGACGACAGTGATATACAGTGATTTCATTATATAAAAAGATTTTACAATAATATTATGAATGAGAAATACCTGTCTTATTTGAAAATGACAAAGAATATTTTGATGTGAAAATATCGTAGCGTTTGTGTTGAATTGCTTTGTGTGATCTTGGTTTTAAAATAGAAGTAATATGAAATATGATCTTCATATTTCACACTTTAATAAAATTAAACATATTATATAGCAGGATAGGAAGAGGGAACCTAATATTAAGACTGACACTGGGGGGTAAGTGATCCCACTATCAATTATATAATATTCGAGACACTTCATGTTGAGTGGCGGAACTCTACGCCGCGCTTTGTCTTGTTACAAAGCAAAGAAACGTGAAAAACCTCATTCTCCCGAGCAAATACCTAACCGAACTAACGAATCGATAATATTTTAAATTGAAACATTCGAATTTGACGTACAGTCACTGATGCTTTTGATTTGACAGCGTCTTACAGTAATCGAGAGGGTTGCGGGATTAAATATTTTCGATTCCTCGTTTTGGTAACAATACAAATCCTGGCGTTTATTTCGCCACTATATATTCCTTTATACTATCTATTTATTTTCGCGAATTGTTTATTCGTTCTTCAATTTCTAAATCATATCAATTGTACTGCTTATTCTAAAGTCCATGTATTCGTAACTTTGATGAAAGGAGTTTACCAACAGAATATTGTAAAAGTTTCCAACCTTATTGTACAAGGTCTTATGTATAGATTTTTATTTCCAGTGTGTCAGCTAAATTGGGTTAACCTTTATTCAGTTTATATATTTTAAAGGTATACTAGTTGTTACTTACAATGTGTTTGTAATCAGCTTCACGCTGTATCCTTCATATAGCAGGATAGGTAGGGTTACAACACTCCGTTCACCACTTTCCGCGTAATTTTTGAAGGCATTGCGTGTTGAGTGGCGGAAGTCAACGCCGGACTTGTGTTTTGGTACCAGAGCGAATAAATGAAAATATTAATAAATAATAATACATTCACTCGAGTGGGGATCGAGCCCACAACCGTTGCGTAACAGTCACACCATTGAGTCGCGCCACGACGGGCTCAATATCAACAATGTCTTTGTGTTGATAAAATATCGGAGATGGTTTCATGAAATTGCATTAGATATTAGAAGACTAACTTTTACTTCCGTCTTCACCCCTGAAGTCTACTGGAAATGATTGAGAGTTGCGATACATGTCACATTCTGACTACTCGAAGCAACGTATAGCTTTTTTACCATTAACTTTGATAACTGATTTTCTAACCACAAAAAAATATTTTAATATTTTTTAAACATTTTTAAAGTGTTATTCCACACTTAGGTACTAAATAAGTATCTAAATAAGTAAAATATTTTAAGTTTAACGAGTAAGCAGTTCTCGAATTTAGCATGTTCAACTAAACAAGTTCTTTAGTTTTATATAATAATATAAATATGTATATACATATATCATAACGCTGAAGAGTTTTAAATAGTAAAGATAAATGTTATATATTTTAATGTATGTAAATTACTTTTGTCACGCTTTATCACGCATAGAGCAGAGGGAACATCGAACTTTGTCTACCAAAATGAAAATTATTTCAATATAATCATTCGTTTTCCCAAATAATCTCATTTACAATCAAACATGAACCTATTGTATTGTATACATGGTGTACTTCTTAACTATGACACGATAGTGTCTTCCTATTTGATCTTGATGATAGAACAATGTATAATATTTAGTAGCCCAATAATTTCGCAACTAAAATTCTAAATTCTTGTTACAGGTACTAAAACTGTGAGGCAACTGTTTTCATCGCTCAGGTCTCTCACATCTTATCTCCAGTTATGAAGAATAAATAAACCAAAGACAATGTAGTTAATAATAAAAAAAATGTTCGCTAAAACCGATCGTTTTTGGGACAGAAGAAAGTTTAAAAATGCGCGATGACGTCAAAGTACTTTAACGGTTTCATAAAATAAAAGGAACTCTCTTTAAATGAATAGGTGCTTTTTTGTGTGTTGCATTATAGTGGTTTTATTATTGATTTGCTAAAATAATTTTAATAATCATATATATTTTTTTTATTTATTAAAATTTTATGTCTAAAAGCAATAATAGTTAAGATATTGTAAATAAATAAATATAAAATAATTTTTATCTGTAGAAACGCGATGTTTAACAGCATACGGGTATTAGATGATAATAAAAATTCCGTTCCTATACAATAGGCAATATAACTAATTCTACGTACATATATCGATTCTAAAGACGGGGCCAAACTGTAGAACCCACAATAGATAGTTAATTAGAGACGAGAAGAGAACTTGATTGAGAGAGTTCAAAGAATTAGAAGAGTTGGTAGAGTTGGAAGATGGTGCAGAACGCCACATTGAAGACCACCATGACTACACTGAACGGCAGTCTCGATCTAAATTCAACATTCTTAGTACCAACTTATATGAGCCAGGAAGAGTTTTTAGCGTTGCAAATGACGAATGGATCAGATGCGAACACAACACTGAATGATACAAATTACAACCAGGTAGTCCTAAAAACTTGGTATCCAAGTGGTTATTCTCCAGCTCATATTATAATCGCTTCTGTGGTTGTAACTGTATTAATGATAATGGTTGTGGTTGGCAACATGCTGGTTATAATAGCTATAGTGACGGAGAAAGCTTTGAAGAATATACAGAATTGGTTTATAGCGTCTCTAGCAGTGTCAGACTTTTTCCTAGGATTAGTTATTATGCCATTCTCATTGGCAAACGAGCTGATGGGCTATTGGATTTTTGGATTTTGGTGGTGTGAGATACATTCAGCTATGGATGTGCTTTTGTGCACCGCGTCTATAATGAACCTGTGCCTCATTTCTCTCGACCGCTATTGGAGTATAACTCAGGTAAGTGCGCTTATTACAATTGAAATTTTACATTTTTTATATTTCTTATACTCTTTAGTAATAATATTTTCTTTAAAATAGTTTTTATCAATGAATGAAATGTTTCTACTTTTGGAAATAACAATTTGTTTTTGAAATTAAGTATCATAGATATTTCGTTTTTACAAGATGATTTTGGATATCTGGATCAATTCTGCTGCGATACATATTTTAAGAATTCAAGCGAATCATATCCGAACTTACAACGAACTCGTCGCCGAATAACAGTTCTCTCGTTGCATATGAATATTTGCTACTGAAAATCGGAATCTCCGAACGCAAAACTGTTAGCACAGTATTGGTATCGGGCTACGACCTACATTATTCATAGTCGGTCAACTTGACAGTTTCAGACATTAAATTAAATATTCGGACAGATTGCCACGGGTACCTGAAGTTTCAAAGTTTGCGTTGTAAATATTCAAAATGATAATCATTTTATGATTGCGACGTTAGGAGATACAGGATTTGGGTGAAGGTTATGAACTTAGTAGGAATGCTCTTAGGCGGATTATTGTATTTGATGCCTACGTAGAGTTAAAAATTTTAAAAGAAATCATACTAATAAAGTAAACGTAGCGGTTTTGGGTTTGATTTCCACTCGGGTAAATGAATTATTTTTATTTTCATTCTTTGGTTAGATGACAAAGTGAAACGTTGAGTTCCGCGACACAACATACACTGTCTCAAAAATTGAGCGAAAAGTACGGAACGAAATGTCATGACATTAGGTTCATGCTGCTCGTGCCATACGCGGAATACAGCGTGAAGCAAAAAAAAAAACTATTATTGAGACATTAGAGACATTATGTGTTCACTGGTTATCATACTTTGTCTATCATGACCAGAAGAATGTTTTAAGTTTTTCCAAATTGAACCAAACCTATAACTATCGCTTCCGTATCGGATTAAGCACATTTTAACTACACCATGTTGCTGTTACCATTACTAAATTTTCTGACTAAATCGAAATTGGATATTAATGTTTTCCCTCTGGTAATTGGAAGAAGCAAGTCATTTCCCACATTGGGATGATAAATCTCGACGTTCCGCCACTCTACATGCAATGTTTCGAGCCTGTAAGGAATACGGAGAAGAGAATAATATAGTACAGCAGGGCCTTATGCTATGTTTTTCTTCCAAGATACCAGAATTTCAATTCAAACCTCATCTAACGTTAACTCTCTAAATCTTCTATGTTAGTATACTAAGCACTACAGTACAGTATTCTACGAGTACACTCCACATTGCAACTAGATCAGATCTCAAGGGAACCTAATGTATAATTCAGCCACAATTCCTTTCTGTAATGAGAGGCTAAAACTTTGCAAACAAATAAGCTAAACTTAGGTAAATTAAGTTTAAATATAAATAGACTTATTAAGTAGTAGTTTGTATGTATTATTTCAGAATATGGTCTTGGCCATTGGGATCATAGTGTTTTAAACATTTATTATGAAACAAAATATTTTATTTTTTATCCAAGATTGCAATTTTTTAGCTACACACTAAACCTCGCATAAGCAAGGTAAGCAGAGGAAGGAATCTAATATCAAGACATTCCTTTTCCTAATTTTCAAGACATTACATATTGAGTTGCGTAAATCTACGCCGCGATTTACCAGAGCAAGGTATAAGGTAGTACTTTCTCCCGAGTGGGAACCGAACCCACATCTGTTGCGTTTTTAGTTAAACGCTGTGCCACTGCATTACGATGATATCATTAACATAATGACCAAAATTACTATAATGAGTTTAATTAAAAGCTGTTAATAATAACTCAGGAAACTTAAAAATATCTATATTTATTCAAAATTATAAAAATTATACATAAAAATGAAAATATTAGTATATATATAATAATAGAATATTATATATATTACATAAATATTGTAAAAAATTGTAACTGTGGAGTTTTTCGCTGGCTCTTCTCAGTAAACTTGCCTTCCGTGCCGATGGTAACTTCTTCGTGTAGGATTGATAAAAGTGACATTTTTATAATTCAAAAGTGCTTGCAGTGGTGGTAATTTCATAAAACATATTTTGGTTCGTAATTTATACATTTTATTTTAAATTTATTAAACTAGTTACAAGTCTTGGTGGTAGTAAATATTTTTGTATATTGAATAAAGATGGAAAGAAGTTGGGTTTGGTAATTAATTAGATAAATCTGCACTTGGAAAGATTCAAAGAGACGCAAATTCAAATTCCGCTACGGTCACATATCATGCGGATTTTAATATTTCTTACCTAACATGTTTATATGTGAACGTATAACAATTTGAACGTAGCGGGACTCGAACCCGGGTCTCCTGGAAACCGACCAGGCGCTCTGACCACTAAGCCATACGTTCTCACCAAGTTACGTCGAAATTTTTATACGCTTGTTACAACTTATTTATGTTGTTAGCATCTCTGTAGGGAGATTTTGACAAATTTCCGCTATCCAAAGATAAATACTATAAGAATTATCGTCTGGCAACATAGAATGCTATTTATTAAATATTTTTGAACATTTTTTAAAGTATTATTGCACACTTACGAAAGAAAAACACTTATTTAGAAAATGTATAAAAATTTTAACGTAGTGGGACTCCGGTGGGTAAGCATCCCAGGGAACACAACACAAATAAGTTGTAACAAGCGTATAAAAATTTCGACGTAGCTTGATGAGAACATATGGCTTAAACATTTTTAAAGTGTTATTCCACACTTAGGAAAGAAAAATACTTATTTAGAAAACGTATAAAAATTTGAACGCAGCGGGACTCGAACCCGCGCCTCCTGGAAACCGACCAGGCGCTCTGACCACTAAGCCAAGCGTTCTCGCCAAGCTACGTTGAAATTTTTATACGCTTGTTACAACTTATTTATGTTGTTAGCATGGCTTATTGGTCAGAGCGCCTGGTCGGTTTCCAGGACCGTGGTGCGGTTTCGAGTTCCGCTGCGTTCAAATTTTTTTTATACGCTTTCTAAATAAGTATTTTAAAATGTAAAGAATATAACTGTCAACACCATGGTTGTGGATCGGAATCCAAATCAAGGTCATGAATTATTTTCATTTTTTCGCACTGGTATGAAGATAAAGCGCGGCATTGATTTCCACCATTTAACACGAAACTTTTCTATAATATAATTGAGCGGTACGTGGGGAACATACCGTTTCCATAACACAAAGCCTACGCTGCCACAGTTGGGACACAGCGTAAAACTGCTAAATGGATCAGCCCGTATTATTAAAGATTAAACGAACTTCCTTGTAAGTGAAGTTTTATCTAAACTTTATAAAGAAACAGCCCTATTGTATTCCATAAGAAGTTTATTTATGTGAACTCTTATATTAAGTGAATTAATGATATAAAATTATATAGTTCCGATACTCGATATGGAATGTTTCGAATTCGGTCATAAAATGTCAACTGTCAAACGTGATATGCGTGGAACAATATTCATAACACTTCAAATTTATCTGAGTATGTAACTATTTTAACATATTTTATTTATGCGTTATTCTATAAATCTAACTGTAGGAGATTTGAACCCGCACCTCTTGTAGGCCATCCAACAGGCATGATATATATATATATATATATATATATATACTTATCATAAAATTCATAACTTAGGAGGTCAAATTTCCCTGACGGTACTTTGTGTTAGTCCGTGTCAGTTTTGGTTCCGTCCGTAAGAAAAGAAGTAATATACCTACAAGTTTTTACAATTGTAATTTCAGATTCATATCAATAAAATAATCACAAATATTAATACTACAACATTGACTGAATGTATGACACATTATAACTTACTGCTCAAATTACTTGGTGTAAATGGTTTTAGTGGGAATTCAAATATTGCACTGACATTGGCTCACACATACAGTTCAGTAAAGGATCGTTAGGAGTTGCAAAATTATGTACTGTATGCAATTTTTTTTTATATCCAATATTTTTCTTAGAAATATAAAGAGGAAGAGATACTTAAAAGTAGCGTCGGGGGGGAAAGGGATAACGAAAGTATTGTGTGTTGAGTGGCGGAACTCAACGCTGCGCTTTGCTTTGACACCAGAGCGAAGAAATGAAAATATTAAATATTTCATTATATCCACAACCTGTCGCGATCATCTGTCGCAAGCGTGTGACTGACACGCTTCTGCCCCCGCGACTGGTCTAATTTATAACAATTTCGAGACAAGTAGTCTTAATTACTACAATAGAAAAAAAATAGATAAGAATAGTACGACATACTACAGAAACCACGATAGTTTGTGGGTTCGATTCCCATTCGAGGAAATTAAATATTTATTTTATTTTATATATTTTAGAAATATTTTCTTTCGCTCTGGTATCGAGGCAAATCGCAGCGAAGAGTTCGGCTACTCAACACTCAATGTTTCAAGTCGGCGGGAAGTGTCTTAATGAGAACGGAGGAGTAGCTGTAGGTTCCCTCTGTCTACCCTGCTATGTGCGAGACAAAAAAAATGGAATAGTTAAAAAAAGTTGAGGATATTACTTCTAACCGGCTACATCAAACGACAAAGCTGTATATACTCGAAACGCGTATAAAAACCCCTCACGAAAGTCATTCACACAAACATTTGTATTGTGACAGTTATATGAAAAAAATATACGATGCTGAAAAATTGTTGGAACGTCGAAATACGAAACGCTAAACCCTTTGATTTCGAAAGCCCGACTTGTAATCTTACATTGGTAGTTCTTTTTGCGGCTTATTCCGATATATTTCGGTGTAACAAATTTTTTTTTAGCTTTACGATTTATCATGCATAAGTGATGTGAACAGGGAACCTAGTGCTGAGACTCTCCGTTCCTCATATTCCGTCTTATTTTGAAGCATGAAGCATTGAGTAGCAGAACTTTGCGCCGCGCTATGTCTGTTACCAGAGCGAGGTAATGAACATAATTCAGACTGCCCACCCCTTTGATTTAGAAAACCCGACATTTACCACTGTTACCGACTCGTCATTTAACATTACTAGATATTTTTTGGTTTACTCCGTTGTATTTAGGGTCCATATATTTTTTAAATACTACGATCTCTGCGTACCTCTTTCTCGTCTTTTATCATCAATTCGAAAGTACATTCACATACTATAATCTTGTTTTTGTATTATAATTAGAATATAGAAATCCTTTACTTTGAGGGCGTAGTGACGCAACGGCACAGTATCTGTTTGTAAACGCGGTGGTTGTGGGTTCGATTGCCACTTGTTGATAAATGATTAGAATTTTTCATGCTATGATAATAAGGTAAAGAGCCGTATTCAGTTTCGTTCAATTCGGTGAGTAGGGGACGGAGTATTTTAACATCAGGTTCTCCTTGCCTAACCTGCTATATGTGGGACATAGTGTGAAATGAAAATACCTAATTCTTTCCTTCGAGTGGGAATCGAACATACAACCATTACAATAACAGTCCGCTGGGCCACGACGGCCTCAACTATTGTACCTACGTGTAATAAAGAGTATGTCGACGAATTGTAAAAGGAATTTTATTTGTCACAATTTTCAACTATTTCAAGATCACATTACATCTCTCAAAGCCTGTTTAATTAGGTTAAAAATGCGTCAAAAGTACCTTTTGAGCTACGTTTCAGTTTTAACGTACATTAAATGAAAATACAATCTGCATTCTCTTTTTATAGCAATTTAAGGCTATCGTGGCGCAGTAATAAAAGTGTCAGGAAACGCGATGATTGTGGATTCAATCATCATTCAGGAGGGAGTGCAATGAGTTTTCATTTCTTCACTCAGATAATAAAAAGTGTGGTGTTGAGTTACGCCACACAATATGCAGTTCGAATTAGGTCGTAAAGCGAAGGGAAGACTCTCACCTCAACCTAAGGTTTTATCAACCTAGCCTGCTGTATTGAAAATTTTATAATTTGACGTCTGTATGGTTGCTCGTTAAAGTATTTGAGAAATCTATCCATTTATAATATATATAAGTACGTATAAAAGCATGGATTTGTAAATATTATTTTAATTTTAAATACTTATATAATTATGTCAAAACGAGATTTTCCGTTTTATGTCTTGATGTTCACGCAAAGTTGCGGGTGACAATTAGTATCAATAAATTCAGGTAAAGCGAAAATGTCGAATAAGTCACATTAACATAATATATGAGTACAAACATACACACATACATATAATATGTATATAACATAAAATGCCGGATGCAGAGGTTTATTTGTTGTCAAACAAAGGAGCCCACATTTATTATCATCTTAAATATAAAGTTAATTTCGCGAATGAAATTTCATTTGCCATCACGTGAGTTTGTGGGTTCAAATCTATTGAAAATGATTAAGGTTGTTTTTTTATATTTCATTTATTTAAAAAATATCGTGTTTATGTTTTTATAGTGTCGCCCTGGTAAACTCAACACGAAATGTCTCCAAATTCGGTGGAAAGTGGGGAACGGAAGTGTCTTAATAAGAACGGAATGTCGAAACACTAGTTCTCCGGGTTCTCTTACCTTCAAACACTATATCTTAGATCTAATTACATAGTTACACACTCACAAGTCGACCTAATATGAGCGTGTTAAAATACGAATATTCCATAGAAAATTTCATAGTAACAGATTTGCTACGGCTGTTCGTAGACATACGTACGACGTATGTTACGTAATTAGAGTTGCAAGATAGTAAGAAATCAATGCAAATTAACCTTCACAAACTGTCGGCTTTTGAACGACAGAACGCGTCGTTTGATGAACGCCGTTCACGCAAATATTACTGTGCGGTACGAGTATAAGAATTAAGCGGGAAAATATTATGGTGAAAATTATATATTTTATTATAAAGCACGGCGTTGAGTTCCGCCACCCGTAATACGTTACATCTGGAATTCAGGTGGTAAGTGGTGAAGGGAGTGTTTTAACACTAGATTATCTTTGCTTATCCTGCTATATATGGCATATATCGAAAAGCTGAATTATATAATTTGAATCGTATTAGCGCAGTGTGTAAGAATAAACGATAGTTGTATGTTTGATTTTATCTTAGAACATGTGCCTCGTCAGGATAATGCACACAATGTCTATATGTTGAACAAATAAAGACTTTCATACTGAATTCATGGTTCATGATTCATCCGGGCGGATTGGTGCGAAGGTGATTGGGCGGAATATGTTAAGTGGGACTCCGTTTTTTTACATTAAAAGCATTACAATTTTAATAATATTTTTTTTCTGGCTCTTATGCGGTTAAAAAGAGGAAACTGCCATTTCAATAATAAAAAAATACATAATTAAATCGCTTAAGCCCGTGACATGGGCTTATAAAAGTCGATGATTAGTGACATCGTTAGCAAAACGCCACATCCTCGCCTACCTCATAGCGCGATGAAGCTATAATTCAATATGTCTTTTTATCATTCTAAATGACATTTATATTAGTATTTTTATTTATGCAGTATAAATAAAATATAGCATTTGTAGTATTTTTTGAGGACGTCGTGGCGCAGGGGTGCAAGGGTGTGACTGTAACTCGTCGGTTGTGGGTTCGATCCCCACTCGACGGATTGAATTATTATTTACTAGCGGCCTACTCGCGGCTTCGCCCGCTTAAACTACATGATTATTGATTTAATTAACAGAATTGACTGACAACTATAATGACTTCTAATATGATTTTTATTCCCAATGTTGATATTTGATATTTGTAAAAATATACATAAAACTAATTATTTATTATACGTATATATCTCTGTAACATTACGTTCTTTTTATCTATTATATGTTATTTACGTCTCATCATAATTTTAAAACTCTGTTAAATGTGCTGATGTCAATGAATAATTTAATTTACTCCTTCAGGAACAGACTTAAATGTTAAATTATTGATTTGAAGTATTCATAATATTCTTTGTAAAATAACTGTAATGATTGTAAATTAACTTCTGTACAGCTTTTAAATTAGTTACATATATTATTGGCTAAATGTACAATCGGGAAATATGTAGTTATTACAGAGTACACGTAGAAAGATGGTTTTTAGACATTTTTATATAGATTTATTATATTTCAAACGAACGAACGTGTATGTATTTTCTTAATCTATATATTTATTTTATATTTCTTTGAAGATTAAATTGGTCTTTATCCCTGTATTGAACTAATTACGACTTAAACTTAACTGTTATGATTTATGAAGGTAACCTTCACTAACAATTCAATTTTGTTTACTTTATTGTTTGTACTCTGAACAATAGTGCTTTAAAAATATATATTTTTATCAACAGTCATATAACCAAGACGTTTTGAATGTCATTCTTTAGCCAAGAATCTTACCAGCGCGATTTCTATATAACATTCGCAGGCAAACTAATGCATCGAGTTCATTTAAATGACGATAACTTTTTTTTAATGAACCGATTTTTTTATGTACCAAACTTTAAATGTTAAGTTGAGTTAAAACAAAGCAATTGGTGAAAGTTTTAAGTAAATCGGTTTTGTACTTTCGAAAATTAGCGTGACCATACATACAGACAGACAGACAAGAAATTCAAAAAAAATATTTTTGCTTTTTAAGTGTCCCTATATCCATTTCAGTCAAAATTACCAAATGTACAGACAAAATATTTTTACTGTTTTATTATATAGATATATATAGAGATAATTATATTCATTTCTTCGCTCTGGCAACAAGGTAAAAGTCCGGCATTGAGCTCCGCCACTCAACACCTGCCACCTGCCTGCAAGCCTGAAAAATTCTGCGGAAAGTGGGGAACGGAGTGTCTTAACACTAGGTACCATCAGCTTAATGCTGAATACAGCGTAAAGCTGATTTAATTTTGTTTTTAAATTAAAAATAAATTATTTTTCTTCTCATTCTCTCCGAAATGAAAATGTCTTGGAATTTGATGCAGTGCACTGGGGAACGGAGAATCTTACCACTAGATTCTCTCTGCTTATCCTGCTATAGGCGATACCACGTCAAGCTTTTTTTTTGTTTCAATAGCATATTATATTTTCGAATATACATATTATTATAATAAGAGCTTGTTACCGTAAAATTGTTGTTTACTGAGAAGCTATTGCAATATTGAATAAACATCGTGGCTTCAATTTTTAGTTGAGGCAATTAATTATTTTTAAAATAATTTCGTATTATGTATGAATTAGGAAGGTAGAGTTAGTGGTAAGATCCCCTCTCTTACTTTCTCGATTGACTTTCGAGAATATAAGTAATACTGCAGAAAGGTCATATAAACGACATGGAAACCTTCGGGGGGTATAAATGAAGAGATTGTTGACGCCTAATCCATCATGAGGCGAATTAGATATGCAGATAGCGTAGCGTTTGGTATTCCGTTTTCTCCGAGATCCCAAAAAGGACAAAACTTGAAGCGTTAAATCCATACTTATTTAGAGAAAGTGCAGATATATATCTATCTGAAAGTGGAGAACAGGCAGGACGCAGAAGAAAACGCTGTATGGTACATGTCTTTGTCTCTTCGTGGCGCAGCGGCTCTGCATCTGACTGTAAAATACGACGGTGATACGTTCTATTCCTAGTTAATACTTTATTGCACACAAATAACAAAAAAAAAAGCCCAGAAAAGAAATAAATACAAACAAGTATGCAAAAGCCGGCCTTATTGCTTCAAGCAATCTCTTACAGGCAACCTTCTAAAAAAAAGGACTTAAAGTAAAAAAAAACAGTTGAGTGGAATAACGTTAAGTACACATAAAAAAAAGATAATATTATTATAAGTAAATATATAATATACTTATGAAATATCAAAAATACGTAAACTCATACACAATACACAAATATGTACATATAGTTATAACGAAATACCTATCTATAAACATACATATTCTTATACAAACAAATACTACATGTAATATAATATGTACAATATAAGTAATAAATAGAAGAGTCTACAAATTTTCTAAATTAAAAAGGTGTTGTTTTAGACGTCTTTTAAAAATCCTATTTAGAAGAATGTATTATTTTCATTACCACGCTCAGGGAAGGAGTTGAAGTTCATTGAGTTCCACCAAATTCCTCAAAAATTGTGCAGAAATCTACTAATCTTGGATAGTGGCATAACACTAGGTTTCTAATGACTGCTGTATGCGTGATACAATGTGAAGCTAAAAAAAAGTGTCTTATTGTTTGTTGTTGCGTGTTGAGTGGCAGAACTCAACGCCGCGCTTAACCTCAACACCAGAGCGAAGAAATGGAAATATAAATTTAAGTTAATATTTCATCTCCTCGAGTGGGGATCGAACCCACAACCAGTCGGTTTTACAGTCACACTTTGTGCCGCTGCGCCACAACTGGCCTCATGAAATTACATGCTACCTTTAATTTGTAGTAAAGACAATCAAACAATTTACTTCTACTAAAACTAAGAGTCAAATAACTAATACTTCTACTAAAAGGTTTTTACATTATTTACCTTTATAACTACAGTTAGTATATCCGGTATCCGGTATATAGAAACGTTTATAGATTTTTTTTCCAACTGAATCAGAGTCTGGCGAATTGGGACACGTTGCATTCTTATTAAATTAGTATTAGGCGAGTCGTGGCACAGGGGCGCAAAGTGTGACTGTAAACGCGACTGGTTGTGGATTCGATCCCCAATTGAGGAAATTAAATATTTATTTCTTCTGGTGTCGAAGCAAAGTGCGGCTTTGAGTTCCACCACTCAACCCGCAATGCCTGTAGAATTCGGCGGAAAGTGGGGAACTGAGTGTCTTAACAGTAGGTTCTCTCTGCCTACTCTGCTGTCTGCGAGATATATCGTGAAGTTGATATTAGTATTAGGTATACTATTAGGTAGACTAGATTTTAACGCCTTAGCGGCTGGATTCTATTCTCGTTCAGAAAAACGCTTATATTTAAAAATAAGAGATAGCTCTTGTCTAGTTAATTTATCTCTTCTTTTTTCTTTTATAGCAAGATAGGCATAACGAACCTAATATAAAACACTCCGCCTCCGATGCACCGTCCAATGGAACCAAATGGAGGAATTCAACGCTGCGCTTTGTCTTGTTGCCAGAGCAAGTAAATGAAAATAATTCATTTTTCATAGAGTATCGAACCTACAACGTCGTGTTTACATGGCAACATTGTGACGCATTGTGCCTCACGGTGGGCTGAAATACAATTACATCTTTTGTCTACTTAATTTAAGCACGAGGTTCAGTTACGGCAAGTGTCACGAAAATCTTTGAAAGTGATGATGATGTGTCATCATCCTAGACTCTCTCTGGTTATCTTGTGAAATTCGCTCAATAATATTATAATAGATGAAGATAAAAAATAACATCTTAAGAAAACGTAAAAATAACCTAACGGGACGTTACGTTAAAGGGCGCGTATTCGAGACCAGCTATATTATTTTTTTTATAAATTCTCTTAACATATTGTTCCATACTTAGAGTGGAATATTACTTTTAAAATAAAAAAAAATAACTTGTCGATTTTCCTGCGCTTGGCTTCCTTCACTCAGTGTAGTTTTAAAGTATTAGCTTTTAAAATTGGTCAGTCGTGAACGTGAATTTGCACATGAAAGGTTCCGTATTATTTAAACGAGTAACAATGAAAACTATATTTTTTCTTGACATAGTTACGGTTGCTATGTTATAACACAATGTTTTTTTTTAAATGTTTCTTAACTTTGTACCAATGTTGATCATGACTTAAGTGGTTTTCTTTAATGTAAAATGCAATGGAAAGCTGAGAACGGAATGAATTTTAACACTGGCTTATACCTAATACCTTGCGTGTTATGCGAAAATAAAAACAAACTGATTTTTTTTTCTGAAATGAAAATTATACTCACAACCATCGTGTTTAAATATTGCCATGCAATTTGTACGGATTTTCATGTTTAAGTTGTCTTGTGACAAATCATTCTAAGCCATAGATAAATAAATATTTAACTATTCAACAAGTAGTTAGTGTAAAGAGCAGCTACACCATAATGCTAAGTACGGACGGCACGAAATAAACCCTTTCTTAGTGATTTATATTTTATAGAGTTGGGAGAGAAAAAGTGCCGCAGTGGCTCATTTTCTGAAACACGATGGTTGCGGGTTCAATACCCGATCGGTGGAATGATTATATTTAAATTATTCAATTTTTCCGCTTTTGTGGAAAATTGAAGGAAAATGATAATAGTGGAATTATTTTTATTAAAAGTCAGAACATATCTAACAAGACATATTCATTGTATACATTCATTGTCAATTCAAGATTCATGTCTGTCAGTCATCCAATGTCTCGGAAGTTGGGTGGTGCGTGGGGAATATAGTGTTATAGCGATAGGTTCCCTCTGTGCACTCTGCTGTATGCTTTAGACTATGAATCTAGGACTTGTTTTAATAAAAGATCTTCAATATAATAAAAAAGTTACAAAAACTTCGTCTTCGTTCTCACAAAGCGGTATTTCTAAATCATAATCATTTATCTTTTGAAATTGTTGTTTTCTGCGTCAAGGGAGAGTGACATTTTTCATAAATTATACTTCTATTTCTTTCCATACAATTCTATTATCAGTTAAGATAGTTTTGAATTGAATTGTGTTGAACTAGTATTGTTTCCGGCTATATGTTGAAATATCTGTTTGGCAAAATTTTATAACTAAAAATATATTTTCATTTTCCTTGAGACATCATATTTACATCATGAATTCGCTGGAAGGTAGAAATGGAAGTGTCTTAATGTGGAATGTAGTGTTATAAGATTTTGCTTTGCCTCTGCTTACTCTGATATGTGCGGGATACAGCGTGAAGCATATCGCGGTGTAGTCGGCTGCAATCGTTAACGTTAATTTTCTTCGCTTATCCTGCTATTATGAGTGATCAAACATTATGCCAAAATATTTTTTTTTATAATTTTTTCTAGTTATTCAGTAATATAAAAATATTTAAAATATAGCATTTTTAAATTCTTTCCAATTTTAAAGAGGACAAAAACCTCCCTACAGAGATTAAAATAATAAAAAAAAATGTAACAAGCGTATAAAGATTTTTACTGGCCAGCTTACTGGCCAGAGCCCTGAGACGATTTCCAAAGGGCGTGGGTTCCAGTCCCGCTACAAAATATATCAATAAATTGTAGATCTAGTAATTTATTAATAAGCTTATGTCGAAAATGGATGAAAAGTGGGTAACAAAGTGATAAGGCTATAATTTTTTTTAACAAATATGGTAGTCCCACAATAATATCTCTAAACAATACACATGTTCTATCAATGGCCTATAGAAAATATTAAACACAAAGAAAATAAAATATAATATCTTAGTTTTTATTCTGTAACGTTTCTGATATCAGTCACGTTTTGCTGATTCTTGCAATGCAAATGAAACATTCGACCGGTACTTGTAGAACAAGTAAGTGATCGTGGTTCTGTTTGTGTTACTCAATTTTTATTCACATGGTATCAGCATGTAGCGGGGGAGGCAGAGGGAACCTAACGTTACGACACACTATTCCCCATTAAGACACTTTCGCTCCCCACTTTCTCGCCCAATTCTCGAGGCAGAACTCAATCCCACGGTTTGTTTTATTACCAGAGAGGAGAAATGAAAATGAAATGAAATGTGGGGAACCGCATGGGCATGGAGCTCACAACTATCAACCTTACAGTTAGACGGAAATATTGATAAGGTTCAAAATAGTGATGTACATTGATCGATAATAATAATAAAAGTCTTTATTGCACACTTGAAAAGATACAAAAGAGTAACTTCTTAAAACAAAATGCATAAAGGCGGCCTTATCACTACAAGTGATCTCTTCCAGGCAACCAGATTCCGGAAGGATATAATTAAAAGTGCGGGCATAAAGCAGTGCAAAGCGACGCGAGAAATAACTAAATAAATAAACAAACAAATAAATAAATATATACGTATATACATATATAAATAAATATATAATAGATAATTAAATAATTATACACATATACATACAAGTTCTTATACATAGACTGATTATATAAGTAAAATAAATAGAAAATAAATAAATAAATAATGGATAAATATATTAGCACGATCTTTGAAGATAGCATTCATTTGGAATGGAGGTTAAGAAAACCAATACATAAAGTATTGGTAAAATACATAAGTATTGGCTAAAAAAATACCTAATACGTATTTTAACGTTTTTGGGTTCCGTACTTCAAAATGAAAACCAGAACCCTTATAGGATTACTTTGTTGCCTGTCTGCCCATCTGTCAAGACCATTTTATCTCGAGATTACGTGAAGGTATCAAGCTGAAATTAATTTCAAATATTCTAGATCACGGACCCTTGGAGAAAGGACAAAAATCAAGTTACTAAATTGACACAATTAAAAGATATGAGCGTTTATGCATAATTATTAGTGCATTATGTATGAAATTCGCCGCGTAATCAACACCTATAGGGTAATTCCCGTGTTTATCTACAATGATAAAATTTGGTAAGAAGTGAGAACTTGCAGTACAAATAAAGAAAAAAACCCAACATTGTAAACGTACAAATAATTCATAGAAAAAATAATTACACATTTATAATTGTAGTTATTTTAATATAAAATGAATGCATACTTCCGAAAAATACTTTTTTACAAAGCCAAATTTTCCGAGAGGTGCGGTTTCAAATCTCACTACGTTATTTTCTTTCTATATTTTATAAAAAAAGAAACATAATACGTATTACATGACCATTTTAAAAAAATATAAAACATAAAATTTTTTTTTTACATTCGAATAATTTTCAGATAATAACAATTGAACGTCAACCAACCATTATAACGCTTGTCTTGTTCGCAACAAACGTTTTTCGCGTCTTTTGTCAGCTCCTTTGTATAGAAATTCATTAAATTACCTTCAACGGTTACTTTATCTAAAATAAGCAGCGGCTACAATAGTAGGTGTCTTTACCCCAAAATTGATGAATCGTTGAAAAAATATTTTATTCACAGTGAATTTCGCTTTTTGGGGTCACCCTCGTCTAAAGGTAACGGTCTGTCGCTATATATTTTTATATTTTTACGTATTGCTACGTTTTCAGGAAGGGAGGTTATTTTAGGAAAGCGGGCGTAGGGAACCTAATGCTTAGATACTCCGTTCAAACATTTCAATTTCCACTTTCCCCTGAAAAAGTGAGCCTATAAATTTAAACGTGGAAAACTTCTAAGTCATTCGTTTTGATGGCTGTCCTTTAAGTATCCCGTGAATGATATAAGATTTTGTACTGGGGTCCATAGATTAATATAGTGAGAAAATTCGCTTTCCACCCTCGTAGAGTCCGGGATTCAACTCCCAATGTAAAATGCGGCGTTGAGTTGCACCGTCCGAACGCAAAGCAAAGAACTCTGCCGACCCTGCTATGCAGGTTGATGCGTGAAGTTGACAGAATATTTAAATAAATTGGTGACACTGTAGAAAAATACAGTTCTACCATCTTTTTACAATAAGATCATACGCATATTATTTTCAATGAAATATTTTCATTTTAAAATTAGAATCAATAAAAATGAGTGGATCAAGAAAGGAACGCAGTTTTACTACACTTTTTTAAAAAAAATATAATAAATTATAATCTTTTTCTGTAAAAAAATCCACTTAGGATTTTTCAAGTGACACGGGACGTAAGATTTCCTCATAAAATTATAAAAAGCTGACATATAAAGTTGTCCAACCATTAAGCTTGACACAGATATATCAGATATTAAAGCTCATAAGATTTATCTGGTTACTTCACTGATTACTTGAGGCTTTAGATATAATTGTGCTAAAAGGATTTTTTGTCTAAAAGTATTTTTACATAACATTAAGTTTATAAAACTATATGTAAATAACGGGATAGGCAACACTTCGTTCTTCACTTTCCGCTCAATGTGATTAGTCTTCATTCTTCGTCAATTAAGAGATCCAGATAAATAGGAAAGAGCAAGCAAACAAGCTTCACGCTGTATTCCGCACATAGCTGGGAAGGCAGAAGAAACCAGGAACGCTATCTTGAGACATTCAGTTCCCCATTAAGATACTTCCATTCCACGTTCCACCAAATTCTTGAGGTATTCCGTGTTGAGCGGGAATCAAACTCACAACTGTCGCGCCACGACGACCTCACTTGTATACTATCAACTAGATTTTACACGCGGCTTTGTTCCCATGTTCAAATGGAAATAAATACGAGTCGTGTATGACACATGACTAATTCTAAGTGCCAGAGGTAGAACTTACCACATATACAGTGGGTTACATCGAAACGATTGACATGATGTACCTGATAGTCTATTAATAATCTAGCCTTCCTCGATAAAGGCGCTATCCAATACAAACATAGTTTTTCAGCAGTGCTGACACTACTGACATTATTATATTATTTATCAATTCAAAACCGCATCAGCTCTTAAAATGAGAATTAAAAAAAAAAAAACCGTTTAAAACATCCTAATTATGTATGGTGTTTATTTTTAATATTATACATAACTACAAGAAAACGCACTTCCCTAAATAATGGAATTTGCATTTAAAATGTGTCAATACAACATTCACATTAACAGAGTATAAAACTTATGTAACAAATAGTTTTAACGCTGTTCTCTTACAGACAAAACCAATGGCGTAATTTCCGTTCACTCAAAGGAAATGTTGGAGAGTTTATTCAAATTACTACGTAATTTAAGCAAATAGCATTTTATAACAAGGCACTATCATTTAAGCTTACAGCTAGGACGTGCTTCGACGAACATAGAGTCCATTTAAAGTTGTAAGTTTCTGAAAATTATAAATTTATATAGAAAACTTGGCTGAAATCGATTTAGTGTTTTTTTTAAAGTGGTTGCCTAGAGGTACAAAAGGTATTGTATAAAGTACTGGTATAATAAGTTCATATTTAGCTGCGTACAAAATTTTATAAATATATAAAGAATGTACATGGTAAAACTTAAGAGGTTGTTTTTTTTTTTAGCGTGTCGGTATCGAGCATGTTGATATATTTTATAGATTAATTCTAATAACTAATAGGGTAGGCAGAAGGAACCTAGTGTTAAGACACTCCGTTCCCCACTTTCTGCCGAATTCTGAAGCACTCAACGCCGCGCTTAGCCTCGAAACCAGAGCGAAGAAATGGAAAATATAAATTTAAATAAATATTTCATGTCCTCGAGTGGGGATCTAACCCACAACCAGTTGGTTTTAGAGTTACACTATGTGCTCCTGCTGCTATGTGCTCCTGCGTCACGACTGGCCTTGTAATTTTGTAACTGTGAAAGAAAATCTATGAAATTGACATTATTTTTACTCATTTGTAATAGTTGTATACGCAGACAAGGTGACAATACAATAATATAATTTTATCGCAATGATCTGATGATGAAACCCGAAAGTTGAATTCGAAACCTATTAGTAAAACCATCGAGTTCGGCCATCTCACTTCTTGTGGAACTAAGTACTTGATGATGGAACTGGAAGGTGGCTGATGGAATCCTAAGCGTGTTTGCAGTTACTCAAACTTATTTTTTTTATTTTTTATTTTTTTTAAAGTATTATTCCACACTTAGGAAAAAAAATACTTATTTAGAAAACGAATAAAAATTTGAACGTAGCGGGACTAGAACCCGCGCCTCCTGGCAACCGACCAGGAGGCGCGTGTTCGAGTCCCACTACGTTCAAATTTTTATTCGTGTTCTAAATAAGTATTATTTTTTTTATTTAGCAACAGTGGTTATTTAAGTAGCAATTACTTTAAACTCACAAGCATTGAGTGAACGGACAAAGCTTACCCTTCAGTGGGTAAGATCAAAGATCAAACGTGGTAGAAGAATTGCTGATTTCGTACATCTCCCTGAATATATTAAATCATATTCGGTATATCTTCCATATTAGATATTGGAGGCCAGCTCAGACTTGAGACAGTAAATTTGACCAAAACAATAAATAAATGATCCAAAACCATTTAAAGAATATAATGATTTAGTATCCTCATATGAAGAAATTTTGCGCTCTGTCAGTCAAGATTTCATTTGTTTAAGAAATAGATAAAAAAGTGCTAAGACACTTTGTTCCTTGTATCCTTGTATCCCAATTTTCGAGACAATGCGTGTCGATTGGCCGAAAAAAATGTCGGGCCTTCCATAAAATATTTCTTATCTTTAATGTACGGGATAGTCGACGATGGCTTATAGAAGGACTTAAATTCATTCAATATTAAACCAAAGTAATGGTTGTCTAGGTAGAACAATTATGGCGAGCTTAAAATGGGCAAATATGCGGTATGTTGCCGGAACTGAACTATTATTTTTATAAAACAATCTCATTATTTGCACGTGTTGTTGAATGCAATATGTCCATGGTGATTTGACGGACTAAATAAATTACAACTAATTTGGCGGATGTAGCTTCAGGAAGATAGCCGTTATCAACCTTCAAGGCTCGGAAATCCTTGTTAAAGATCCGGTTTAATGCCCTTCTGTTCCGTTGCCGCGTAACAGTATTAGTACCAGCGCCCCATTGTGTATAGCCAAATAGCTTAATTCTACATAACGAAGAAGCGTGCGTGGGCAGTCCTGAGTCGTTAGGTATTCCTTCATACCCAGAACGTGGTGAAATCAGATAACTTCTCAGTATAATCGTTCAGTATGCCGCTGAAAGGAGAAGTGCAGTCCACATCGCTCGTCCCTATATATAACTATTTTAGAACGACGTGCTGTCAAACCACTAACCTTAAAGCTGACAATTGACAGTGCTGTCATTCTCTGAATACACCCAAGTCAAACGTTTGACGTTCCGTATTCATACTCTGTGACATATATATTATGTGCACCTTTGCATATAATATTATGTATACGCATTTTATATTTTCGGTCTATACTAAGCATATGTACTTCCCAGATATACCCATTCATTCATTCAATAATATTTCATGATTTTTTTTCATCAAAAAAGATCTAAAGTCTGTGTCCCTAGCTTAATATCGAGTCTTAAATAGCAGGGGCGATTCCATTAGGCGATTTGCCGTGAGAATATTAATTCAATTTATATCGGCGTGCCGGCTACTAACGACCGGTGTTTAGGCACTCTCAGATAATTCACCTTCCTCACGCTTTTAAAGTGTTTCTGATTTATAATATCTTAATTAGTGTATCAATTTTCCATTAGTGGGATATGCCGTGACTATAGATTGGTCTACTTAATAATGAATAATGTAAGATAATAAAAAAGCTGGTTAAGTGCGAGTCGGACACGCCTACCGAGGCTTCCCTACCAATTTAAGGATTGTAGGTGAGCTAAGAAGTACCTAACTAACTTATAAAAGTTTACACACTTATAATTTGCGGGCATATGCACTCATTTTGTATGAAATGAATTACAAATGTAAGTTTAATATGATTTTTAATTAAATACTTTTCATTTTTCAGATTTAATTTTCACTTTTCAGATTTTTTCCTTTATTTGCATGTTAAGTTCTCGCTTTGTACCAAATTTATTAACAAAATGTCCACGGAAAGTACTGTGCATAAATGCTCGTATCTTTTGATTGCGTTGATTTAGAAGCTTGATTTTTTCTGTTCTTTAAGGAACTATTGAACTAAATATGTGATATAACTTCAGCTTGATACCTCCATGTAATTTTGAGATAAATAACAGACGGACAACAAAGTGAACCTGTAAAGGTTTTTTTTACTCCTGACTTTACTAATTTTAGAAGCAACTTACACAAAAAAAACCGTTTCCTACAAAACTTCGTCTACAATAAATTACAATGTACGCTCATAACGAAACAGTATCATAAACATGCTACTTTATTTATCCACCGCTCAAACAACTCCCATTTTGTCGTCGGTGGATAAAAAGTACTATGAAAAATTCCCTAAGGTCCATGAATAATAGACGCTTGTATAGTGACGACATGGGGCAAAGGTGGGACGTGCTTAAATGAAAAAAGAAGGTAGTAAGTTCAAATTTTAGTATTACGTACATATGTCATATAAAATTTGAACTTACTACCTTCTATATATATATATATATATATATATATATATATATATATATAACCATAATATATATCATATAATATGTATAATTGTGTCTACCTATATTTAATGTATTATATGATATTCAGTGCTGGGATAAAGAGGGATCATCCATTTACCAAAGTTGAGAAGGATATCACAAAATTATTTCGATTTATTTGCCTTTGTAAAAAATACCTTAAAACTTTGACGGCGAAAGGCAATGAATCATTTTTTCCTATTTTTATTAACCGTTGAGCTTAGGATAGATATAGTTATACTTACGTAAAACCTATGTCCAGCAGTGAATGTCGGATTCTGTGACAACGAAGACGATAATGAAGAAGGCGAAGACATCGATGACGAAAACAGAGAGGAAGACGGTGATGATAACGCGATTTCAATCCCAACTGTCTTTTCGAGACCAGATTGAGGCAACCTAATGATTTACGTTGTTTAGACCTAGATATCTAGATAATAGTATAAATATTTATATTACCCTGTCACGAATAGTACCCGCAAACATCTTGTACCAAGATGCAGATGCTTTTCGTTTGAAAAGCACATAGAGTATAAAATAGTTATTTTTGTTTAAATCTTTATTACTGCACCTTCACTTGAAGCCGTTGTGACTAAGTGGAACAGAGAATGAAACTCTTTAATCGGATTAATTGCGGATATTTTGTTTCATACATTGTTGAAAACTTGACCATTCGAATACCTTGCAGTAGTCCGAGGTCTGGGGTAGACTGAGGTGGTCTCCGTCATCCGTCTGTCAGTTGACATACTTATTATATCAAATTGGCGGTACCAACGATTTGTTCATTACATTAAACCCGAGTAATAAAATCAAAAATACTTATTTCTTATTTCCTAAGTGTGGATTAACACTTTAAAAGTATATAAAAAAAACAAAAATGTTATCGTAATATGATATAACGAAAATCATAGATCTTTTTACAGCGTCTGATAGTAAACGCGATGAGTGTGGGTTCTATCCTCACTCGCGAGTATGATTATATTTAAATCGCGAGCATGATTTCATTTCACGCTTAAGTTGACAAAACACGGCATTGAGTTCCACCGCTCAATTCACAATGACTCGAAAGTAAAGAAAAAATAATGGAGTGTTTTAATACTAGATACTATCTACCTATCCTGTCTATTCTGCTATATGCGGGATACAGCATAATTTATTTAATTTTTATCCACACCTAGCACACTTCATACGCACATAAAATTAATTAGAAAGATTAAATAAATAAATAAATAACAGAATCACGTGTCTCAAAGACGGCGGTGGTACATTCCTAACAATTAATCACCGTTAAAAACACCTGCGTTACCGATTCATCATCCGCCGTGTACTCTTGAATTAATTCGGATATTCGAATAAATATAAAAGGTAGTCTTGTTTACTTGTTGAGAAAAATAAAAGGTACTTTTGCTTGTACCGATTAGTTATTAGATGTATTTCCTTGGTCATTAGTTAAGATTATCGAGGCAGCATGGGGAAGTGGTTTGTCTACAGCTATGGTTGTGGATTTGATTCCCACTTAGGAATTTAATAATCTTCATTTCCTCGCACTGATGAGACGCAGCCGGGCATTTAGATTGTAGAACAGAGTAGCTTGTCACTAAACACTATTCGTGAGAAATTTGTAATTGTAAATGTGACAGTTTTCTGTATGATCCCTACTGGGAGTATGATTATGTTAAGTTTATTTTAATTTACTTGCTCTAATTAAAAAAGCGTAATGTTAAATGAGGCCAGTCGTGGCGCAGGGACACAAAGTGTGACTGTAAAATCGACTGGGTGTGGGTTTGATCCCCACTCGAGGAAAAGAAATATACATTTATGAGTATACATTTACGAGTATATTTTCATTTCTTCGTTCTGGTGTCGAGGCAGAGTGCGGCGTCGAGTTCCGCCACTCAATACGCAATGTCTCCAAAATTCAGTGGAAAGCGGGAAACATAAAGCACGAATTATGATATGAGAGTTTGGCTAAAGTCGTTGTAGTCTAATTGTTATTATGTTTATAATTTCATATAATTTTTTGGTCATAATATTATATTAAATATGAAAGCATATTTTATATTATAACAAGATAGCCATAGAGAATCTAGTGTTAAGACATTCCGTTCCCCATTTTATTCTTTAATAGTATTAACGTAGATGTGATAAAATTGCTAATAATAGAATTTTAATATGCAATTTTTCGATAGATAGAGAAACTAATAGCTTTCTTGTAAATTTAAGAGGTGTTCATTCAAATCCTGTCTCATTCTAAGCTTTAATGCGATGTCACGGTGTATTAAAACATTACTTCCAAAACTTTTTTTAGATTTTATAGCAATGGTAATACTGCGTTTTGGTTGGTAGAAATTTGTTGGAATCTGCAAACATCACGCTTACAGTTAGGACTTTGTCACACCAAACCACATTTTTTTACAACCGTCATAGGATGTGCTGATACTATAACACTGAAGAGTTTAATTATTGGATGCTCTAACTTTCAGAAACTACTGAACTAATGGCTTTGCATCACTTTATTCCTTTTTAAGCTTCACTCTATACATAGCAAGGTAGGCTGAGGGAACCTAGGAATCTAGTTTTGCCCCTGCACCATGACGGTCTAATTTCGTTAATGTAATTAGAAATAAATAAAAAATATTAGACGGGGACACACCACAGGCAAATGCTAGTTATAGATATAAAGGAAGTCTAGGTAAAATTCTAACGTGTTTCAAGTTCAGAATTACACAAGTACGTTTGTAGATTTCAGTAGTTCAACGGCTCGGTGGACTGTTTTAGATACCTTAGATAACAATTTGAACTCAATTTGCTTGACTGAACCTCTTAAGCTTGGCTTTGCAAATTATTTTCTGCTTCAATATTTCTTAGACTCTTGTCTTGATAGCTTTAGGGGTATTATACCTGAATTAATTTTTTTCGCCTATTTTGTCATTGTCACAATTTTTTTTGGTCCCGTTTGTTTCTATTGTGTTATTTACTTAATAGTTAAATTATATAATCGTTGATACTTTTGTTTGGAGGTCGGGGATTCTATTTAAATTTTGTATAATTTTGTTAATTGTAAGAGTATTTAAGAGTATAAAATTGATATGATCATCACAGAACAGAGTTTGTCTAACTCCTAATGGAATTCTCAAGGCCATCAATAATTTTCCTCGTTCTGGTGGTGTCATGTCGTTGAGTTCTACAACTCAACGAGTGTCTTTACAGAAAGTTCCCTTCGCCTAACCTGATATGTGGGAGATCCAGCGTGAAGCTAAAAATTAATTAAGTGACTTTTGAAGTTTTTGGCCCAATTAGACTAAACCAAAACATAAATCTAAATGTGTCTACTGAAAAATTCTCACGTGAACAAATTTGTAGAGATTGTCGAAAGTGAATAAAATAAACACATAAGCAAATAAGAAGGCCGATTTCCGTTTTGAGCCAGTATTTTGTTTGTGACTTGTTAATTTTCCTCTATATTTGTATGAGGAAAAGAAAACGGAATTTATCTGACACGTGACACTTATATCGATGGAAGCAAACATTTATGATATCGAGCCAAATGTAGAGAAAACTTTCGGGAAGAGATTATTCTTTACCGACTTTTCGTTAAAGCGAGTGTGTGTGCTTGTTAATTTCTATTTATATCATAATAACGTTTAAAAATCAGACCTTATATCAAGTATTACGTCAGTTAGCGACGATGGTACTATCTGACTTTACTACTTTTATTGATTCATACAAACCATTAGACATTTGTCATTAATTCTTCACAATATATCCTTCTGCTATGTAAGCAGAGGAATTCTAATAGACACCCCGTTATCTTTCCGCCCACAAGAAATAGAGTTACCACGTTTATAGTCAATTTGCCTCATTTTCGTTTTAACAAGCTTTTATTTAATTTGCTTAAAATACTTTAAATGTTAATCTTTTTTATTTTACAATTTTTCAGGCGTATCTTTTAAAAAATATATCAACGTCATCATACTTGAGTAGTCTTTGTTAACACTTCAACGATTATAATATAAATAATTGAGATGTATATGTCAGTGAATATATAATATAAGCATTGAAGTGTTAACAAACAAACAAATTCACTTTTGCATTTATCATATTATAATTAAAAAGTCGTCGACTATGATTTTATTTGCTCGGGTTTTAAGAAGTGAAATGGAAAAAACCTAGTTTTTTCTCGTTCCTTATGAATGTCGAAAAGTCTTAATAGTCCCCTACACTTTCTAATTATAGAATTTTATTAATAGATTAATAATAAACTAGCGAGGATGTCACTGTGAGAATGACGAAAAACGTGCTCAGCTGGTTTGTGCACGTCGAACGAATGAGTGATGAAAGCATGGCAAAAAAGATTTATGATGGAAAAGTGAGTAGTAAGAGAGGTAAGAGGGGGAGACCTCGGCAGACCTTCGAAAACACTGTATCAAAGATACTAGAGGAAGGTCACGTAAAAAGCATGAGAACCGCCCGGAGGGAATGTATGAAGAGGTTGATGACAGTGGACGAGGCGAAAGAGGTATGTAGAGACGTAGCGCTTGGCGCTCCGTTCCCTCTGACTACCACCCCGCTAGGGATAAAGTGTGAACCTAGTAGTAGTAGTAGATTAATAATGATTTGGACATTTTCCAACTGTGTTACGTTAACCTAATAAACATTACAATAGAAAAAAGTGTTCAATGTACCAATAGCTATGAAAAAATGTTCTAAAAGTATAAGAGCAAAAAAAATATACAATATATATAGGGAATGTAATTTTGAGGAAACACGAGCATGCCATCTGCGTCTCTATATTGAGCTCTACGTGCTATACGTCGAGTATTGTAGAATGAAAGGGGACGGCTGAAATTATTTAGGAGAGCTGAAAGATTACGCCACTGTAGTGAAGTTGTAGAAATAATAGACGATGGTTGTGGGTTACAATTCTAATAAAGGAGTCTAGTGTTAGGATACTGTACGTACGGTGTACGTTTTTTATCCAAAATCGACACGTTGCGTGAACAGTGACGTTTATGCGCCGTGTTTTGCTTACCAGACCATGGTAGAATAAAAGGGGAGGGCTGAAATAGCGTGGGTTACAATCCTAATAAGGGTTGTTTGAGTGGTTGGACAAGAGAGAACCTAATGTCTAGATACTCTATTCTCTTTCTGTCCGAAATCGGGGCATTGCATCAGGAAAGGCGGAACCGAGTAGGGTTCGAAACCATGACCATCGTGTTTACAGTCAGACATTGTAAAAAGCGATTTAAAATACAAATACAATATGCACGAGTATTTTTCGAATTAACTTTGAACTCTTTTTACTTACATTACATTTAAATTCTGCTTTATACTGAAAATCTATATTGCCTATAGGGAATCAAGCATTTAAAATGTATGGATTTTCTCAAATAAAATTACTACAGTTGGATCACGTATAATGTTAAAGTATTTTTTCAGCTTTACGTATAGCACGGATAGGCATATAGCATAAATAGCAGATCGAATCTAGTGTTAAGATAATTAGTTTTGTACTTTCCGCCTATTTTTTATACGTTGCTTGTGAAATAGCGGAACTTAACGCCACGTTTTTTCTTGTTACCACAGCGGGGAATGAAAATAATTAAACCGCCGGAGTGGCAATCGAACCCACAATCGTCGTGTTTAAAACAAGACACTGCACCACGACGGCTTACAATAAAATATGTTAAAACAAAATCTTTTTATTTTTGTATTTAATCTATAGGTACATATAAATAAAATAGAATTATCTGTCTGTCGTTTTAGAATCAACGTGGTTTTTCAAGTGACAGTCTGACAGCGTTAAACTTCAAAAGCAATAGTTGTCGGTTTGATTCACAGGGTAACCCTGGTAAATCAAAGCGTTTCGTTAAGTTACATCAAAATATCATAGGCTCAAATTCTAATATTTTTTGTTATCTTCATCTCATTCTTTGCTGTCTTTACGCCTTATATCTTACCTTATATCTATGTGAAAAATATAACAATTTGGCTGGAGTAAAATAACGAAAACGATTAGGTCAGACACATTAAAACCACGAATAAGTCTAATAAGGTAGCCTACTTATTGCCCTTAAAAAATTACATTAATATTAAAACATCTTCCAGTTTTAGTAGTAGTAGGCCGCCGCAGAGCAGAGGTACAGCGTCAGATTGAGGTAGTTGTGGTGTTCGTTTCACACTAGAGGGATTGAACTATTTTCATTTCCTCGGAAAATTGGGGGAGAAACGAGGAATAGAGTGTCTTGATACTAGATTCCCTCTCTTTATCCTGCTTCATACGGGAAACACCGTGAAATAAAAATATTTTTCAGAGCAAATCACTTAACGATTTTTAAAGCACCCATTAGTGTCTAAGTGAAGTAGATATCACTTAATTAAATAATCATAGACATTTACTTAAAAAATATTAATTTTCTGTTATTAATTTGATCAAAATCAAGGGAATTCTGATGACACTCTCAATCCTCGGTGAGTTATATGACCCTGATACATAATTTCTCATAAAAATTCAGCAACACTCCCCCGGGCAGTACCAATAACATATCGTATAATAATTTACTAACAAAATTGTCTTTGTTGAGACAAAATTTATATCAATTCATTTATTTATGAATATTTATTTGTCTATTAATATGAATGATAATTAAAAATAAATTAACTGACTTCAAATCCAGAAATGTATGGATTGGGTATCTCAAAAACTTTAGAACAGATTTCGATAAAATTTCAACTTTTGTTAAAACTTTTGTCAAGTTGGACTAAGCTTTGTTTTATTATCTCTATATAATTTTCAGTTTCATAGAAATTTGTGGACAAACATACATACATTTACAAAATTCAGCACGCGTAATTGGAAGCCTAAGTATATCATAATTCTCAAACTCCATTATATTATCCAAATCCAAAAATATCACATATAATATGTACAATTGTGTATAGACACGCCAACTTTATAAAAAAATACAATATCGTTTATTGAAATCAGTTAAAAATAATGTTTATTTAAATATCTATTCATGTATTTGCTCGGATTCGGGTATATTTATATTATACGTATTCAAATCCCATTCGGAGATATTACGAAAAGGGAATGGGGTTTCTTAAAACTAGGTTTCCTCTGTTTACTCTGCTATTAGTAGAATATACCGCTAAAAAATTAGAATAAAATTTGTAGGTTAGACAAAGTGCGGCGTTGACTCCCGTTAATAAATCTCTTAATAAATAAATAAAAGTTAATAAATTCTTAAATCTCTTTGGAAATTCTATTCAATCGTTATGGATACAAAATTGACGCGAGCATTAGTTTCAAATAGATTTTGTACCTCAACAAAAATAAATCAGTTATATAATGTATTATTTTCGATATAAATAAATACACTAAATAAATACACTAAATAGAGGCTAGTCGTGGCGCAGTGACACAAAGTGTGACTGTAAAACCGACTAGTTGTGGGTTCGATCCCCACTCGAGAAGATGAAATATTTACTTAAATTTATATTTCCATTTCTTCGCTCTGGTGTCGAGGACAAGCGTGGCGTTGAGTTCTGCCACTCAACACGCAATGCCTCCAGAATTCGGCAGAAAGTGGGGAACGGAGTGTCTTAACACTAGGTTCCCTCTGCCTACCATGCAGTTTGCGGGATACAGCGTGAAGCTGATTTATTTATTTATTTAAATACACTAAAAGCGATGTTGGATTACGTTATTGAAAAATCAATGTTTTTGGTGTAACGAGAAGTAGAGAATGAAGTGATATATCTATCCATACTTGTAATCAAATCGTTACGAGTGATATATGTACGTAGAAGATATATGAAAAAAATATATTTTTAACAATTAATTTTTATGTCTGTTTATCTGTGCGTTTGTTCACGTTTATCTCTGAAACGTCTTATCACTATTGTATATTTGCATTTAGAGTTTCCATGTTTGCTTTATTTCAATCTGTTTATGAATAATAATAATATGAATGATAAAGTTGGCATGGCATTTGGCATTTAAAAGAATTTTGTTTGATAAAATTGCTATAAATAATTGTTTTGTTGAATTGGTTGAACCTTTATTTTTCAATATAAAATAAAAAAATAAATTAGCTTCACGCTGTATCNTAACCTCGACACCAGAGCGAAAAAATGGAAATATAAATTTAAGTAAATAATTCATCTCCTCGAGTGGGGATCGAACCCACAACCAGTCGGTTTTACAGTCACACTTTGTACCACTGCGCCACGACTGGCCTTTTTTTTATTTTTCTATATAGGTATAGATATTGTCTTTAAAATAGTATTATTACTAGAAAACGAAAGTAATATAGCTTAGTAAATTAATCATTATGTGGTTCAAGCGGGCAAAGCTGCGAGCGGGTCGCTAGTAAAAAATAAATACGTAATATAAAATGCATACACGAATGTGGGAGAAGGCCTTAATTAACCTTTTAAAATATATATTAATCATCGAGAAAAAAAATACTCGAGAGCCTACTGAGAGGTCTTTAGAAGGTTTTTCATACGCCTATGTAGATACATTACTGAAATATAATAATAAAAGATAGGTGAATATAGTATTATAAATGGAATCGTAACTGTTTATTAAGACAAATTATTTTTTTCTTCACGCTGTATGCCGCATGTAGCAGGGTAGGTAGAGGGAATCTAGGGTTAAGATACTTCGTTCTCATTAAGACATTTCTATATCCCATTTTCCGCCGCGTTCTAGAGGCTTGCGTGTTGAGTAGCGAAACTTAACGCCGCGCTTTGTCTTAACAAATGATGTAAGTTATGTACCTACTTAAACATTTGTTATTGTAATATGTCCCCAAATCGTACTCAAACTTCCTCGCTTTGGTTACAATACAAAAGGCGCTGAATTTTACCACTTAACACGCAAAGAGTGTACAGAGTTTTTTAACACTAGGTTCATTTTATCTCCCCTGCTTTTTGGAGCTTCACACTCTATACCGTACATAACAGGGTAGGCAGAGAGAACTTGAGAACCTAGTGTTAAGACACTACGTTCTCCATTCAGACGCTTCCGGTCCCCTTTAACGTCTACCCTGCTATATGCACAATACAATGAAAAGGTAAAACAATCAAAAACACTGCTAAATAATTGAAACGAAAGTAAAATAAGCATTCTTTCATAATATTCCATTACCTTATTATAATATATCTACTATAGATTCTATTTAACCCTTCATCCTTTGCTTCCATGTTATAACAATATCAAATAACAGCAGCCAAGGTTCGTATTTATTGAGCGTTTTAATAGAAATTAGTGGTTAGCCCTCCGATTTGTGGCTGTTAATATTACGTTACGTTTTAATATTAGTTAGAACGAGGCTGTCGTGGCGCAGTTGTAGTGCTTATATGTGAAGGTAATGGGTTTGGTTCCCGTTTTCAACGTCAACAATTTTATTTTTCAAATTCACACTTTGTCACATGAGCAGAGTAAAGAAATAAACGTAATTAATTTTCTCCAGTAGGGATCGAACCCACAATCGTCGCGTTTACAGTCAGACGCTGTGCCACTGCACATATATGTTTTTTTTTATGATTTAAACTAAATATAATATATAAAAAACTAAAAAAAAAAGAATATTTTTTATTCTCACGCTATATCTCTGAAAGGGTGTGTGAGAGAACGGATCGCCAAACGTTACGGTCACAGCATCTCCCAGCGAAGCATGAATAAAGTTATAATATTTTTTTTTTAAATATTATGTATATAAAATAACCTTTAGTTTTTTTGTAAGTATTACCAAATATAATTAAATATTATGTATCTAAAATAGCTTAAAATATAAAAAAAAAATAAAAATATAACGTTTATTTTTTTTTGTAAGTACTAAGCTAACGCTGTTGTGGTGCAGCGGCATAGAGTTTGACTGTAAAAGTTATGGTAGAGAGTTCGATTCTTACTCGATTTCTTTTTATTTTCACACTCTGGTAACAAGACACATCGCGGCGCCAAGTTTCACTACTCAACACGCCATATTTCCAAAATTGTGTGGTCAGTGGGGTACGAAGTGTCTTAATACTAGGTTCCCTGTACCTACCTTGATATACGAGAAAAATCATGAAGCTTCTTATCTGTTTTAACTAAAGAAAAAAGAGTAACATTACTTTCTTTTATTAGGAAGTAGTGTGTTGTTAGAGACAGCCCATTAAAGTCTCTCTGTTTTTCCCGGAAGAATCCCTTGGCACCCGTAGCCCCGGCCAGTAGCGGTCGAAGAGGATCACCGTGAGGTTTTAGTGACTATTATCCTACAAAACCTTACCCTAAATCCTACATAACCCGCTGGAGTCCCCACTCGGGCGGTATATCCGTAATCCGTATAATTGATAATTGATAAACCCCGATACAAAAGGCTCTAAAAAGTAAACAAATGTTTAATAATTAATCAATATATTTTCTTGGATCATGTCTGAGAACACTCTCAATCACTTCAAAAAAAAGAAAACTAGAAATTCAAAATCGGTTCATTCGTTAGGAAACTACGATGCCACAGACAGACATACATAGACACATCAAAGTTACAACACCCCTCTTTTCGTCGTCCGGATTTAAAATTTTTTTTATATTTATTTACCCTACAAATTGTACAATTTGTATTAAAATTACTTTCAATTACAATTTACTGTACGAAAGTGATCAGCTTAGAGATTTTGTGTAGTTAGCAAATCTAGCTACTGCGGTTTACCATTGTTCTTACTTGCCATTTAACTTAATTGAGAAGTTAAACTAGAATTAAACTAAATATAATCAAATAGGATCCTCTCTGTGTTTTTCGCATGTTAATAAATAAACGGTATTAAAAGAACAAATTGATTATTTCTTTATTTTATCAGACGTGATTGCGTTTCATATGTATGTACATAGATCTAACAGTTTTTATATTTTTTAAGTTGGCTTAGTAGGCAGAGAGTATCTAGTGTCAAAATACTTCGTCCGCCAATTTTCGAAACATTTACTAGATTCCCTATCAACCCCATATGATATTAGATACATGTTCTTATACAAAGAAAACTATTATAAACAATCTCCCATCTATCAAAAATCTTAAAAAGGGGCGTTGAGTTTCGCTATCTAATAAGCAATGGCTAAATGAGTGGAGCCACAGGAATAGAAATATTTTTCATGAAGTATATGAAACCTCAACCATTGCAAAGGCTTAATACGGTTTTCAACTATTAAGGCCAGTCGTGGTAAGGGGCACAAGTGCGTGATTGTAAGCGCGACTGATTGTGGGTTCGATCCCTACTCGATGAAATTAAATATTTATTCAAATTTATATTTTAATTTTTTCGCTCTGGTGTCTAGAATTCAGCTGAAAATGGGGAACAGGGTGTCTTAACATTATGTTACCTACGCCTACTCTGTTGTGTGTGCGGTACAATGTGAAAAAAATTACAAAAAAAAAAACACCAACCATAAATTAACCAAACTTTCTTTACCAAATTAGTATGCGTAGAAAGAAAATATTATGAAAAACTTCTATTTTATTAATCCACAGGGACCCTAAAACGGTGCGGAAGTCGTCTTCCTGAACAAACACCGGCGAACAATGGGTTGTTAACTAAAAGTCGGGCGATGCCGGCCTGAGCAAATATTTTTTGATCTGAAATCGGCACTCTTTAATCTCTTCTCCAGTTCATTTTATACTCAATGACCTTTTTAAAACGATTTTGTATTCTTGTGCCCAAGAGACTAAATAAGGGTACCCATTAGGTGTGCTCATAAGATTCTTTCGGTGAAAAAAAATACTTTCGTTTTTTTATATTATAGATAATAGTTTTTTTTATGTTTACAGGATGTGTAGTTATAATATTATAGTTCTAGTATTTTTTTTAATCCTCAATGTTTTACCATTGTTTTCCATTTTCAGCCCTACTATTCTGTTGATCCGTCACACTTCACCCAACCAGTTCGTGCAAACTACTAATAATATTTTTAAATAAAATAAAGAATTCACCCAAATGGTGATTGAACCCACAACCGTGAGATGTACAGTTAGATCCTTCCATTTCATTCCAGAATACTATATAGCTGAAGAATTTGTTTGTCTAATACGCGTTAATATCAGGAATTAAATTTAAGTAACGTATATTAGTAAATAAAAAAAATCTGTAGCTCAAACGGGTGAAGCCGCGGGCGAAACGCTGGTATTATATAATTTTTGGTTTCGCAAATTATAGTAGTAATATAAAACTTTCAAAATCCCTCCCCTCTTTTATAGTAGTAGTATGCATTTAAGCAACTTCTGTACTTCTAGCGATGATTGGTGGAAGTTTGTTAGTCATTCAGAAAGTTTGGCAGCGAATGAGAAACATGTTTTCATTGAAATAATACAGTAATGACGTTTATGTTGTGCAGTGGTTATGTTTTTATAAGAGAGCCAGTTCTATTTTTTAAGATATTCTCCTAGTAAAAATTATGTGAAATAAGATTATTTAAAAAAGTATCCTTATATAACTATGTTCTTAGCAGCTGTTCGGCCATCTTAGTCAATCGACCCTGGAATAGAATTCAATTCTGTCAATTTTAAGACCTAAAAGAAAATATAAATAATAAGGAACAATTTTAAAATTGGGAAAAAACTTACTTACTCACGACTATTTGTGGCTATAATAACTAAAATTGTTATTTGGTTTATTTTATGTGATATGCTGAGTAAATTTCCTAACTTTTAATATCCACCACTTCTGATTTCTAAAAATATGCATGAAATTCTTCTATTACTGAGTGTCTGACAGATAACGTACAACCGGGACTCGACCTCGGTGTGTATAGAAGAGCACTAAGATAGATTTCCCAAAATTCTTACGGGAACAGAAACAGAAACATTTTACGTTATATAGTCATGGAGGCAAAGTTGCGGGCTATGACTGGTAAATGTTTGTCTTATAATTTTTTAACCATCACGGCGCAGTAGGATATTGTTACTATAAACGCGTTAGTTGTGAGTTCCATGTGGACTTATATACATCCAAAGCAATAAATAAATACGCTATAAGTATCTTCCGCAGTTATCAAGGTACTTAAATACGGTGTTTCTCCGTTCTCCGCTAACTATTAGAACATAAAAAGGAAACTCTACAAAAAAGGAATTCTATTCTAGTTTTCTTCCTCACAATACTCGTATAGCCTTTAATCCTAAAACCAGATACTTATCAGAAACTAACAAGATAAAGCTAATTGCCTGAACTTGCCAGTATCAATACAATGATTAACAAACAACCTCAATTGTGATGTAACATGTTCTTGTGGAATTAAAAAGGTTACTTAATATTCTAGACCTGCTGTTCAGTTAGGACTGAGGCCTACTGAGATTTAGGTAACATCTGAGGTCGTCGTGGCGCAGCGGCACAGCGTGTGACTGTAAGCGCAACGGTTGGGCTCGCTCTCTACTGGAAAAAAAAATGTAATAATTTCATTTCCTCGCTGGCAACAATAAAAGTGCGGCGTTGAGAATCACCACTATAAACGCAATGTCTTGAAAGGTCGGCGGAAAGTTGGACTCCAGGTCCTGTCTCCATCGCCGGATCAGGGCTTCGTCCGCTTTTCTCCTGGTCCGTGCGATAATCTCTGTCGACGGTTGCTCTTTTTGTGTACAGGTCTATCTTATATACATTTATATGTTAGTTAGTGTGCTCTGTATTTGTACTGGACTTGCTATATTAGGTTGATATATTTGGTTTGAAATCGTAAAAATAAAGAACTCAGAACAATTTTTTTAAGTGAAATCGAGAGTGACGCATTAGATAGTATTGAACTTGGCTCTTTTCAATTTGTTTTGTGTGGAATCCTATCTTACCAATCTTGTATGAAATTTCTGTATTCTACATGTTTACTGTACGAATTACTTGAAAACCACAACAAATGTACTAACAAACCAATGTACGTAGCTTGTTATTCAATCAGCCAGAACTGTTGTAAATATTGGTCAAGCTGAAAATACGGTTTTGTATTTAACCGACTACTAATGGAGTGGTCTAACAATATTGTAGTCCAAGAATAGAAAGAGATCAAACGCGATGGTTGTGGATTCGATGTTCACACGGGGTAGTTTATTATTTTCATTTCCTTGAATCAATCTACCTTACTTTCCCTTCTGGTAATAAGGGTCACTACTGTGCGGTTCCACTCGCTATGCAACTGTGGAATGTTTGTGGAAACCTGCGGCAGTGTTTCCAGGTCGATACGACATGGGTACCTTCAAAAAATGCGTCTATCTCCACCTTAAAGGCTGGCAATGCACCTGGCAGGGCGGAAAGTGAGGAATGGAATGTTTTGACACTAGGTTTACTCTACCTACCTTGCTTATGCGGGATATAGCGTGATGCTAAGTAAAGACACACACAAACGCACACTACATTTTCTCGGTTTCACGCAAAATATTACGTATACTGCGTAAGCAATAAAATTAAAATCATACATAATAATTGACACCATCATTCAATCGTTATGATTTGGTAGTTTAATACTGCATCGTATACCGTAACTGGGCCACGTTGCTTATTCAGTATGAAACGGAAGTAGTCAATTTCGGGTTTCGGATGTATGGACGGTACATACATACTTACGTACATACCATTTTTAGTTCTGTTTTGTAAGCTCGGCTAAGGAATTGAATTTAACCCTGTACACAGGCGTGCGTCTGTAAACGTGACGGTCGTGGGTTCGATTCGAACTCGGGGGTACGAAATATTTAATATTTTTATTTTTTCCCTCTAATAAGAAAGAGCATAACGATAGCTTTCGGTCAATCTCAAAATGTTTAGAGATTCGAAAAAAATATAAATAAGTCGTTCTAAAAAAATTCTGAAGCTAAAAAGGCTACTGAAGCTATAAAAAATTGGGTCGCTGTACTGTGCATTTACTATTATGTGGCAGACAGAGGGAACCTAGTGTTGAAATGAGTGTTATGTTTTCTGTCCAACATTGTATGTTGAATAGCAGAACTTAAAACCGAGCGATATCTTGTCACTAAAGCGAGAAAATGAGAATAATTAATTCCCCCGAGTAAGAATCGCATCCTCAACGATCACGTTTAGAGTCTTACATTGTGCCGTTGAGTCACGATGGCCTCAATCATGACTATATTTTTGTTTAAATATCAACGTAGTGAGTATAATATTTTATTAAAAATAATTATTAAACATTTTTTACATACAAGATGGCAGAGGAAACTTAGAACCATGTTTTAAATTTTCTACTGAATTCAATAAATACTAAATATTAATAGATATTACACGGAATTCGGTGGATCACAACGCAAGGATTTATATTATTAGAGTGCGTAATGGAAATAGTTTAAATTTCCTCAAGTGGGAATTGAATATACAACTATACTGTTTCACTAGCACGATAACCTTGAATGGTATCTTTGTATATTATTTTATATTAACAGTTTCGGCAGCTTCATGCTTTACTCCGCATAGCTGCGCCAAAGGAGTCTAGTGTAGGACATTTCGTTCTTCACTTTCTATTTAAGTCAACGCCGCGCTTTGCCTACCAGTGCGAGGAAATAAAATAATCAATATATTATATTCATTGAACTCATAATCGTCGAGTGTATAGTTAGACGCTGCTCCACTGCGCCACTATGGGTTCTTTTGTACGTAACAAGAATATATTATGTACATATAACGTTCAATTGAGTATGAAATATTTATGAAATTCATGGCTGGCTACAGTCTTAATAGCAAATATATTACTTCAACAATCCCAATAGTTTACTCTTGCTGGAGCTGGAGTATTCGAGCTCACCCAATATCGGTCAGTTAGACGTATTACATACATGACTGACTTTATCAAACATCGTTGTACGGGAATTTACTTGTGCCTTATTAGTATTGTGTTTATGGGTTGAATTGTTTCTTTTGATTTCGGGCTGTATTCCTAATAATGCAGGATGGGTAGAGGGAATCTAGCGTAAAGAAACTCCGCTCTCCGTGCACCGACCAAATTCAAGAGTAAGTGTTGAGTGGCAGTACTTAACATCGAAACTTTTTTTGTTTTTTTTTTTTGAGAAAAATATACCTTTTAGCTAATGGATGTGTAAATTTTCAAAAAAAATATATATTGGACATGAAAAGTGTAAAAAAAGAACTGAGTGTTCTAAGGTAAGGTGTTGCATACTATGCAAGAGATGTGTGATACAAAATTCTTAATTAAGCTATAAATGTACTGTATACATTTACGTAGTCTCTTTACATACCGTGGACTCATATAACACTTCGTGCCGCTGCGCCACGACTGGCGTCTAACAATTATTATAATAACAGATATTGTTATAATATGATTAGAGTTAATCAAACACAGAAGGGGTCGGCAAACTACTAAAAATCATGGGTACTAGCTTTAGAAGGCTCATTCCGTTACACTCGGCGATTCACTACCGTTATAATCAATATTGTAGTTGATATTGCTATAATCTGTTATTATAATAAATGTTAGACGCTGGATGGATAAATATTGTGTTAAAATATTTAAGATATTTAAGGGTTCAAATATCTTAAATATTTTAACACAATATTTATCCATCTTTTCTTGAGGAAAAGAATGAAAGAAAAATTAATTCTATAGAAATTTAAAATCTTCTTGGTATACTCGTATACGGAATCAATTCAGTTGATCGAATCGAATTAATATTGTTGTATTCAACGAGAAAATTCTAGCTTTTATATTGAAATGACCAACTGCTGAGCTTCTTGCCGGCTTTTATCGGCAGAACTGCATTCCAAGCCCGTGGTAGCTTTATGTCCATCGGCGATTCCAAAGTACTTCTAAAAGTCTGTATGAATAAATAATATGTTGATTTAAAATGCTTAAGAAATATATTAGACAAGTGTAGACGGAACGGCAAAGGTAACAATGAAGAAGAACTTACTCCGACGAATTCTGAACGTAGAGAGAACTTACAATAAACGAGCTATTTTTTTGCAATCTATTTGCCCTTTTTGATAGAAGTAAAGGGTAAAGACAAGGAAAAAATAAAACCCATCCTATAATAATTATTTACTATCGTGGGATAGCAGCAAAGCGAGAGTATACGCGACAGTTGAGTCAGGGGAATGATTATCTATAAATTATCTTAAGCACCGCGTTAAACTCCGCCATTCAAAATGTTATTTCTCGAATTCAGATGGAAAATGGGAAATGGGGTATTCTAATATTTTGTTTCCTCTGTCTACGATGCTTTAAGAATCGTAAGAGTGCTGATAACTTAAAGTTTAATCATGATAAAGATAGTAAAGGACCAAAGATATTCAATACAAATTACTTCTCCAATTTAGTTGAAGATCGGTAATAAATTCATACAATAATTTATTGTATGTGTACAAGTATGTATGGGCCAACCAAAACACATATATAGTGGTTTATAACTGTTGTATTTCAAGCGAGAGACCAATTCCTCGATGACTTATTGTGTAGATTTTAGAACGGCAAATACGATATCGAATTTAGTGAGAAATTGCTCAATTTAAGTTAGTTACATTTAGTTTACCCCGTTGTGGCGCAGCGGCACACTTTCTGACTGTAAACGTGATGATTGTTGGTTCGATTAATATTCGGAGTTATTAATTATTTTTATTAATTTCATCAGTGTCTGACTGTAAACATAATGGTTGTGAGTTCAATCTCTTTTCGGGGAAATAAACTGGTAATATTGCGAAAATTAAACCATATTATCTCGAATTTGGGCGGAAAGTAGAGGTCAGAGTGTCACACAATGGGTTTCCTCTGTTCACTCGGCTTTGCGGGTCAAAGCGTAAAACTACTTCAGCTTCAGCTGTATTCCGCACACAGCAGAGTAGGCAGAGGGAACCTAGTGTTAACACACTCCGTTCCCCGCTTTCTGCCGAATTCTGGAGGCATTGTGTGTTGAGTGGTAGAACTCAACGCCGCGCTTTGTCTCGACACCAGAGCGAAGAAGAATATTTCATCTGCTCGAGTGGGGATCGAACACAACCAGTAGGTTTTACAGTCACACTTTGTGCCGCTGCGCCACGACTGACCTCTACTACTAAACAAATAAATATAATATTTCAAAAAACTCAGTACACAAGCAACTTTTTATGAAAATGTTTTTTCACAAAATCTCCAAGACAGACAACAAACATTGGTATAGAATACATAATTACTTCACTCACAATTTTTCTTATTGATGAAACGCTTTATTATTATGGAAGTGTGCTTCAGTATGCTGAGCACATCAGCTGATTTGTGTAGGGTCAGCTAAAAAAATTGCGTTGTATCGGGAATATTAATCAGTTATATTGTTTTGTTTTAATTAAATGTTTGTAATTTTTAGATATTTCAATTATATTTCTTTAATTTTGGAGATGAAGATGTTTCTTATTTTGTGGGATCGTTGTAGATTTGTGTTTGTTTAGAATGATAAAAGTTAATAACCCTTTCACCACCGATGTGTATTTTTGTAGGCCTAGTGTTGACGTGGAGCTTGAAAGGCTGCTTTTATGACACTAAGTTTATAGAAAATATGTATGATGTACGTGCGGTCATTGGTTGCAGTGTTAATTTATGATAATAAAAACGAAACTTGAGACGTTTTTTTATCAATTTTATAAATTTTTTGAATAATGTGACTTTTTTAAGTGGGGCACGAATTGTCTGAACACTTAGTTCCCTCTGGCAAAACTGCTGTATGCGGGATACAGCGTGAAGCTGATTTTTTAATGTGACTTTTAACCGTTAGCTCCGTCTTTTTAACTAAGAAAGATGAGATAAAAGTACATTTTAAAAAATATTACTGCATTGCTATGAACGTTATTATTCCTTTAATTTAAAAATTATATCTATTAGAAATAAAAATAGAAGGTGTAATATATTCTGAAAATATGAAAAGGTCCTTAGCGTAATGTGACTTGACATATTTTACTTATTTAGAAAAATACTTATTTAGAAAACGTATAAAAATTTTTTGAACGCAGCGGGCCTCGAACCCGCGCCTCCTGGAAACCGACCAGGCGCTCTGACCACTAAGCCATGTGTTCACGCCAAGCTACGTCGAAATTTTTATACGCTTGTTACATTTATTTATGTAGCTTGGCGAGAACGCATGGCTTAGTGGTCAGAGCGCCTGGTCGGTTTCCAGGAGGCGCGGGTTCGAGTCCCGCTGCGTTCAAATTTTTATACGTTTTCTAAATAAGTATTTTTCTTTTCTAAGTGTGGAATAACACTTTAAAAATGTTTAAAAATTGACATATTTTTCTAAAAGTTATGTATTTGTTAATTTCTTATTTAATTTAGATATTTTTCTTGATATTCTTCGTTGATTTGATATTGAACTGTATTTAGTATATCAGGTATATACTATAACTAAATTCATACGAAGCTCACGATGTAAATGTAAATTGGACAATCTTTTTTTCATTTACTCCGACACTGCTTATCCATTCTGTAACTATTTATATTTAGCATAAGATAACAGTAGAAAGTGGTCAATCTTCATGAATTACGAAAATTTGGAACTTTATATGTAAGCCACGTTCCCCCCACCTCCCCCACATCACAGGAAAATTCACTATTTAAAATTATCCTTTTGAGCCCAGTCGTGGCGCATGGGCACAGAGTTTGACTGTAAAATCGACAGGTTGTGGGTTTGATCCCCACTCGAGGAGATAAAATATTTACTTACATTTATATTTTCATTTCTTACCTCTGGTGTCGAGGCAAAGTGCGGCGTTGAGTTCCGCCACTCAACACTCAGCGCCTCCAGAACTCGGCGAAAAGTGGGGAACGGTGTGTCTTAACGTATTTTATTATTATTATTATTAACACTATGATTCCCTCTGCTTACCCTGCTGTGTGCAGGATACGGCGTGAAACTGATTTTTTGGAACTTTATAGGTAAGCCACGTTTACTCCCCGACATCAAAAGAAAATTCACTGTTTAAATTATCCTTTTAATATTAAAAAACAAATATTTTATTTTGTTCGTAGCTTAAGCAAAAAACTGATGTTAGTATCCATGTCAGGTTAAAACTTACTTAAATTGTACTCATTGTTATAATATTATTACCAGATTTATTTGAGTTGGTACAACTGAATTTGCAGCTACTGGAGGTTAGGCCGTATATAGCAGGGTATGCTGATGGAACCTAATAAGGCACACCAATATTCTCTTCACACATAATTTTCAAACCTTTGGCTATTGTATAGCAGAACTCAATGCCGTGATTTTTGTTGTTATCAGAGCAAGGAAATGCAATAATTTATTCCTCCAGTGGGAATCCATTAACGCCACAAAATAAATAAAGAAATTTACTCACAACCATCACAAACTTACGGTCCATAAAAAGAAAAATACCACCTAAATTACACAAATTCCATTGCCCATAGTACTTAAGAGAAGAATAACATTTTTAAACGCACATCATGTACTAAATCTTCACATTTATAAAGAAAAAACTGGCGAAAGTCGATTCTGGCTTACGGTTTGACGCACTCGCGTTGCTTTGTGAAACATTCAAAGTTAAATATTGTACGTTATTGTTTACTCTTAGCCTAGAAAAAAATGTGACGCTCAAAATAAGCTTTAAATATTTTTTTTCTTTATGTTCATGATCAGTTAATTCAAATTAAATTTGAGTATATGTGACTATATGTATACCCGATAATTTAAGGTTCGATTTCCACTCAAGTGGATGATTATAATTAAAATATATTCATTTCACTCTGGTAAGACAAAGCGCGGCGTTGAGTTTCGCTACTCAACGCGTTATAATAGTACGCGTATAGCTTTTACTTAATTACGTCGTACCGTTCACCTTTATTGCCCAAAAAAATACTGGCTGTAAATATAAGCAAAAAAAATTGTAGTGCAAATTGGACACAAATCGATGAATTGTGCCATTTTTATTTCAAATTCTTAGTTATATTTAGTAATGTTACAAATTAATTTGAATAACCAAAGTTAACAATTTCTGTTAAAATAATAAAATAAATAAATAAATCAGCTTCACGCTGTATCCCGCACACAGCAGGGTAGACAGAAGGAACCTAGTGTTAAGACACTTCGTTCCCCACTTTCTGCCGAATTCTGGAGGCATTGCGTGTTGAGTGGCAGAACTCAACGCCGCGCTTAACCTCGACACCAGAATAGAAGGAAATAAAATAGTTACGATAAAATAGTTAAATAAGAAATGGAAATAAAATAATCATAAAATTATTAAACAAAACAAGGTAAACCCACAGTAAAATTAACATTTTCAATTTTTTTTTGTGTAAAATATTCCATTACACTTTCACATTTCGAACGGATTTAATCAAATCCTATGAATTGTTTTTAACCAATAGATAACGTAAATCCAATCTGGGATTGAGTTAAATAAAAAAAATCAATCGTCCTGAAACTGAAGGATAAGTTTAATCTGAGGAATCCTCGAATTTGTCTCCTTCATTACCGTTTTATAAGAAATTTGGGCTCGAACGTAGCCGACGCGGGAAATGACGTTGGAAATTTTATAATTTCGTCATTTGATATCTGAAAGCTACACTAATTTACTTTTGAAATATGTTTCTTATGATTGTAACAATAGTTAGTTAGTTAGTTTATACTTTATTGTACACAAATGATAAAAAAAGCACAGAAAAGAAATAAATAAAAACAAGTATGCAAAGGCGGCCTTATTGATTCAAGCAACCTTCCAAAACAAAGGACCTTAAATGCATTAAGAATAAAAACAGAAGAGTGCAATAACAAACGTTTTTTTCTTATGAGTGATCAAATAAAGGTTTCAATTAAATTTTCAATAGTTTTTTGTTACAATATGTATGTTAATAATAATGTATTTTTTTTAACTTTACGCTGCATCCTGCACATAGCACATAGCAGGGAAAGTAGATGAAATCAGGGAACCTAATGTTAAGACACTCTCTTTCCTGTTAAAACACTTTCATTCGGCATTTTCTGCCTAATTTTCGACGCTCTGATTTAAAACATAAACTTTTTGAAATAACGATTAAAGAAACAGATATATTATAATCGATAAACATTGACTGTATTGCATATAATCGACACAGTTATATGCAATAGCTTCAAATAATGTAAGCGTCACATACTCTGTGTGAACCTACAAGAAATTACTACCTTTATGGGATGGTCTAAGTGACAAGATATGGCTTAGATCTATTAAATTGTTTATTTAAATCTATTCTTAGTACTTTATAGAATAGAAGAGTTAATTCTTCTTGAGTAAATCTGTCTGTTTTTTACCGTTCTCGTTCTTCACACACAGCAGGGTAGGCAGAGGGAACCTAGTGTCAAGACACTCCGTTCCCCACTTTTTGCCGAATTCTAGAGGTATTGCGTGTTAAGTGGTAGAACTCAACGCCGCACTTTGCCTCGACACCAGAGCGAAGAAATGGATATATAAATTTAAGTAAATATTTCATCTCCTCGAGTGGAGATCGAACCCTCAACCAATCGGTTTTACAGTCACACATTATGCCTCTGCGCCACGACCGGCCTCATATATATCTATATATAGAAGTTCATCACTCTAATTTTCTATCTTCTGTTCGGTGGAAGGGATGATATAATTGTAATATCATCACAACTTTAGAAATGTCCACATATATGATTTTCTTGTTTTGAAACCATTACGGTATACAGCGAGAATTTTTTTTTGACAAATCTTTGGATAACTCTCGACCGGTTGTCTATCTTATTACGATGACGTTAAAATTTGTAATATTTTTATTTATACACAATTTTTTTAGCTTCACCCTATACCCCGCTCATAACAAGATAAGGGACCTACTTGCCTACTCACACGCACCACCTAATTTTCTAGACATTGCGTGTTGAGTAGTGGAAATCAACCAGCACTAAATAATTTATTACCCTGAATAAGCATCAAACCCACGACTATCACGTTTATAGTCAAACAGTTGCCGCTGCACCGCGTGAGGCTCATATATAAACAATTTAATATTAATTAAAACTACGGCTGTAGCATCTATTGACGTTTTTATGTCTACAATACAGTAAGTATCGTCAGGTCAGCCAGTTGAGTTGCCACCCCCCTTATCTTTGAAAAAGCAATAAATTTTATGCATTAAGAAAAGGTAAACCTTTAAGATTTTTGTAAATGATGAAGATTTAAAGTTACTTTTCAAGATTGATTCCCAAGTGGTCCAAACTATCATACTGTTTCTGTTTTATTATTGAATAGAACCTGAAATATAAGTAACGCTATCGTGGCAGTTCTGACGTATCTAGATAAAGTTGTTGTGGAAGAAAATTTCATTTATATTTTTTATGTTAATTATATAAGATGTTCCTTCGGTTTGTTAAGATAGTTCTGATTGAAGTCAGTGGCGGGGTTACCGTCAGGCTTGAATCTAGGCCAGATTTTAAGGATGGCTGCCTTTTACGTGTTTTATGTTTTTCGAGAAAGTATCTATATTAACTCAGAAATATGCGCGAAAAAATATTTTATCTTGTAATTTCAAAATTTTTTTTGTCTTGTTAGAACAATTAAAGAACTTAAAAAAGGCTGGTCTAAACTAAGAAAAGGGCCTTTGTCCTTTTCTTATTCGTAACTCAGCGCCACGTTTTGTATTGCCGAAGCAGAGAAGTGAACATAATTCATTTATATTCAAATTATTAATTTGATTTGGCTTTTGAAAATTAATTTAAGTTAATGGACTGAAATTTTAAACATCAATTTGTCTATAATAATATAATCATATACATTATATATTCCAACCAAAACCTCAGCAAACATCGGAGGAACTTAATATAATTATAAAGTTTAACCGCCATCGCTTATAATTTAGGCTTAGTTCAAAGGAACTCCACCGAAACGACTCGTCTTTAGCAAGCGGTTAATACATTATCAGGTAGAGGCAGATCTTAACTAGTCCGCTTATTTAGCTTTATAAGTCCATTTGAGTTGTAGAAATTTGAATATGGTTTAAATATTTGGATTTAGATTAATTTTTGATGATCATATTTGTGCATTTAGTTATTAAATCATTAATTTGTCATGATTATTACAGCTCGGTTTTTAGATTTTGAAATGCTAGTATCCTGTGCCGGTTTTGCCCGCGGCGCAAACACTATTTTATTTCGTTACTATTTCTTCACTTTTTTTAATTTTTAAGCAAATTTTCAGACAAATTATCTACCTAGACTTAAATTGTAGTAAAATTCTGGTTTACTGGATGTATACAGAAAGTGGACTAAGATATTTTACCCTGAATTTAACCTTGAGGTTTGTCTACTAGACCAGTAAAATTTAAAATAATTTTAATACAACCATTCCCCCAAATGAGGATCGCACGCATTATCGCATTTACCGTGCGTTACAATTATTTATATGCCTAAATGTATGTATGTATATATAACTTAACTTAACTTAGCTTCACCCTTTATCCCTATATATATACACAGATATCATATCGTATAAATATATATATTGATTTCTATGTGTAACTTGACGCCTTGTCATTTTCCATGACAATAATGGTTTAAATAAAAGAGAGAAGACAAAGGACTATATTGATTTGAGAATTTTATACTGGTTGTCACCCGGTTTTTACTTTGTGGTAATATTCACCACAAATATGATTTTTATAATTTTCCGCCTAATCAAAAAAGACCGTCAAGCTCGAAGATTAGATTAAACTTAACAATTTATTTCGATTCCAATTAAATTTAGCTAGATACATATTTATAAGCATACGTCATAATTTTTAAGATACTTATATACCCCCTAAAAAAAATTGAGAACGGAGTGTCTTAACACAAAGTTTTCTATCCATCTTTTAATATGCACGAGTATACCCTCGTAGATTCTGCGTACCTTGCGCTTCAAAGAGTAATTCACAACAATTTTCTGGAGAAATCTTCGAAAAATTCTTTCAAAGCTATCCCCAAAGCTAATACCGAGCATATAATATGTATGTAGACCTCAAAGCCGAATGACCTTAGCATTCCTGACCTATTCCGTTACCAACTAAGATATTCAGAACACCTCGGGGACGTCGCAGACGAGCGTCAACTGAGTTACGACCATCGTAAATAGTTGGATTGCTTAGTAAAATATAAGTTGTATATGTATTTTAGTATCTTAGTTTATATTTTTATGTTTCTTTCAAATATTAAATATTAAGAAAAAATGGAGTAGATTACTTTTGCTTTTTATTTGTTGACTATTGAAACATAATGATATGTTATGTCCTCATGGCGCAGTAGGACAACGTATGACTATAAACACGACGGTTGTGGATTTGATTCCCATTTCGTGTAATGATTTTGATTTCCTTGCTGACAACAAGACAAGTTACGACGTTGAGTTCTGTCATATAATATATTATACAATGTGTCAATAATTGAGCAAAAGGTGAGTAATGGAGTGTCTTGAGGCTAAGTTTCTTCTGCCCGAAAAAAAAAGGATATTGATCTTATAACAAACATCCAAAGGGAATGGAATTTTTATAATTATTAAATTCACACAGGCATACTGCAAATGCTTCGCTTTCACAGCTTTATATTGTAATTTGTCAATATTTTTCCGTCCAAGACAGTGGACGTTTCCAAAAGGTTTAGGTTCAAGTTCTTTTTTAAATATTTTTTGTATCCTTAGTGTGATGATAAAATAAAAAAATAAATAAAACGATAGAATTGTCTTAACAATGTTAGACAAGTTGCATGTCTACGATCTCTATAAATATACGAGTATGTTACCTGTCTCAAACAGCTCGCCAGTTCCAGCCGATGTTTACTGAAGTAGTAAATTTAGTATCAAACTAGTACTTCGTAACTTTTGTACTGATTTGAAAACTTTGTCACAGACGAGGCTAAATCAAGTCTAAATCAAGTAGATACTTTTTTGGAGTTACATAGTTATTTATATGTATAGAACAGATAAATAACTGTGTAATATACAATATATTGTTGAGGCTCTTGTAATGAGGCAACACACGGCGTTGAATTCCGCTACTCAACCCATAATATCCCCAAAAATTCGACGGAAAGTGGGGAGCAGAAGTGTCTTAACACTAGGTTCAGTTTCAATTTTTCGCCTTGGTAAGAAGACAAAACGCGGCATCGAATTTCACCATTCACCACATTACGTTGTAATGCGAAAAGTAGGGGACGTAGTCTCATTACATTAGGTTCTCTCTGCCTACTCTTTTATATGCAGGATACGTTATATATAAACGTTATATAAACGTTAACTAAAAAAGAGTAAAAAAATACTGGTCAAATATTCAGTTATTTAGCGAAATTTATTTCTTCATCTCGTATAACCGGATCAGAGAAATATTTTATTTTTCGATACAATTAATTTTGAGTACGAACGATCCAATCTTTTGATACTATATTAAAACTTAATTATTTATCAAAAACCTGATATCAAGTGCTATACGTTTTGTCTCGACAAAGACAATTTTGTTAGCAAATTATTATACAATATGTTATTGGTACTGCCCGGGGGAGTGTTGCTGAATTTTTATTAGAAATTATATATCAGGGTCATATAACTCACCGAGGATTGAAAGTTTCATCAGAATTACATTCATTTTAATTAAAAATTAAATTATTAACAGAGAACTAATATTTGCTATAGTTAATATGAATATTTAGTTAATTTAAGCAATGTCTACTTCAGTTTAACGATGATGGGTGTGCAAGTGCTTTTGAAAAACGTTAAGTAGAGAATATTGTAAGATTATTTAATATTAATAATAGCTTTTACGATCAATAAGTAGACTATGATGAGTCTCACTTACTATGATTATTATATTACTCTGTACGGGAATGTTTATACTTAAATTGTTAATATTTGAATTTTTGGCTTTAATTTACACCAGCCAAATTGTTATATGCTTATAATAGATTAAGAGTAGAAAAAAACCACATACAACTCAATTTTTGAAATTTTTTTCGTCTTGTCACCAGAGCGAGGAAATAAAAATAAGATATTCCCTTGATTGGGAATAGAACCCATTACCATCACATTTGTAGTCCTATGGAGTCCTATTACGCTACTACGGTCTTATAAACGATGAAGAGACGATGAAAATCCATAAGAATTTGAACCCAAAAATCTTGGAAATAATATTAGTTCATTATAAGATACTAATTTCAAATAAATATTATACTAAATAGAACAATATCTCCAAACGAACGTAAAACATTCTTGTATAGCTATTTTCCTTCTGAATCTATTAAATTGTCTTAGAAGATACAAATTTCAAACATTTATTTAAGGCTTTCTATGAATAAATTGGAAATGGAATGTTGACAATTTATCACTTACAGTATTATGGTTTAGTAGATTGATATTAATGAACAAACAACACATTCAAATCTATCAACCTTATTATATTAAACTAAAATCCCCATAAAGGCCAGTCGTGGCCCAGGGGCACAAATGTGATTGTAAAATCGACTGGTTGTGGGTTCGATCCCCACTCGAGGAGATTAAATATTTATTTAAATTTATATTTCCATTTATTCGCTCTGGTGTCGAGGCAAAGACTACTCAACTCATCATAGCGGCGTTGAGTTCTGCCACTCAACACGCAATGCCTCCACAATTCGGCAGAAAGTGGGGACGGAACGGAGTGTCTTAAGACTAGGTTTCCTCTGCCTACCCTGCTGTGTGCGGGATACAGCGTAAAGCTGATAAAAAAATCCTTTCGCGTTTACTTAGCGCGATGGTTATGATTCCAATTACGCCTCGGGGGAATAAAATATTTAATATTTTCATTTCTTTGCTCTGGTAACAAGAAAAAAGGGTGGCGTAGAGTTCCGCCACTCACTCACACGAAGTGTGTCAATGGAAGTTTCAAATATTGGTCTGCCTACAGTGCTTTGTGTGGCATATATCGTAAAGCAATAAAAATAATAATGATATTTGTGTTTGGTTAGCCTTTTATCGAAAAAAGGCTATTTTAAAACACGCTATTTGCATTTCACTACGCAGGCGAAACGGCAAGTAAAATCTAGCCACTAATAACTTTAGACTATCTTGAAACCATTAACAAAAATATCTTTTTCCAAACAAATATTGTTATTCAAAGGAGAAAACATAATAAATCTGATAAG